>OY740776.1:36130389-36250277 GCA_963513935.1 Aphrophora alni
GACGAACTTTTAACTCTCTATATATAAAGACTTTAAGCATTATAAAGTATTAATTTAATATTTTGTAACAGATAAGCAAGAATAATAGATATATCAATGAAATAGGTAAATTTTTAAAACAGTTTAATTAGCAGGTGCCAATATAGTCTGATCAAAAGCTGACGCTTTAACATTTAAGCTGAAAAATGAAAGCACGTATTTAATATAATGTAGATAATGAAATCTTTAATATTCTTTTAAAAATTCTTCCCAGATTTCTAAAAAAATACATTTTATATTCTAATAACATTAAAGTGCGTTTAGATGTAACGTGTAAAAATAATAGTATATATCGTCACTAGTAACAAGAAAGTGAAGATTTTCAATACAAGCTCATAGGGAGGATCAAAAAGCTTGCTTTTGGTCCAAGTGATGAACTATAATTTATCGATATACTACAAATAATATAAGAAAACATTTTCACAAAAACTAAAATGTTATAACCTATTTACCTTCAAATCGATGGTAACAGCTGTTTTAACGGTTATTTACAATCGAGAGTATCGGTTGTTTTTATAGATGCTTTGCAATCGTTAATTAATTTGTAAAAACGTAGTAACACCTGATGATCTCCACTTCAGCTGATGTTTTTAGGTCCTAGGACTAAAAAGAACAACTTTATCATATTAATGTATGTATTGAAAACAACTTTTTTTTGAAGCAGTACGACGAAAAATAGATATCTCTGACAATAAATATACAGATGTTAAGAGAGATAAAGAGAGAAAGTGTATGAAGAAAATAAGAAATCATAAAGTAGAGACGAAGTCGGGAATATAAAAGAGAAATAGGAGACTGAGATGTTGATAGAAATATTGATAGAAAGAAGTATCACTCTTGCAAAGTATCTTACAGTCTAATGATGTATTTCCTTTTGATGTGATAAAAAAGTACAAAGAGCTTATCTGTTACTTTGTATTTGATATTTATTACAAAGGTTACTATAGAAACCATACTCAGTCCAGCAGAATTGATGAGCTGTTTGTCTGCTCTATATTTCAAATATAAACAAAATATTTATACATTTAGCTTACGGTAAGAGACACAATTTTATGTAGTGCTCGGAGTTAAATAATATAGACCTACAGTCTGTGACAAAAGTACTGAACATCTAAAAAACACCACTAAATGATGCCTTTACTGGATTTTAGAAAGAATATTTGATCATATTTCAAAATTATCTTGAAAGCCTTATATTTCAAAATTATCAAGAACTGAATCATTCATTGTATTTTAAAGAATAAAAAAACTGTTTATAATTTTTGTATAAACTCTTTGAAATGGCTACAAAAGTTAGGTAGTGAAATATTTGTCCAAAATGCAGAATTTTACGGAATTTCAAAAAACTTTTCTTAATTCAAGTTTTCTTATTATTAAAACATTGTTTTTCTCACATAGATACAGTTATGGGAAGAGTTAAACAATCGACGTTCAATGTTTTAGGTTGTTTTAGGATCTCTTGATTCCAAAAATCTGTCTCGTCCGTTTGCAGTTTTTTACAGCCTAAAGGGGTAGACAAATATTTTTATCAAGTTTGTTTTATTCACTTATTTTGGCAACATCTAGGAACTTTTAAAATTTTGCTAATAAAAACAGTTATCGTTGGAAATAGTTCATAATTTATCAACTTAAAAATCCCCAACATATTACAACTAAAAATACAATAAATTTAAAATGTAAAACATTATTATGTAAAGATAATTACATCAAGGATTGAGGTTTTAACCTTTACCTACTCAGACTTTTATCCATTCGACTTTAAGTTTAATAAAATCTATAAATTAATTCGGTCTCAGATGATTGACAAAAGCGTCTCTTACGTTGATATACATTTAACGTAAATTAAATACCGTTCAGTAATATCCAGTGTGTACAGCCGGAAACGTTGTAGAAAGAACGAGAGAGA
Source organism: Aphrophora alni (assembly GCA_963513935.1). Lineage (NCBI taxonomy): Eukaryota > Metazoa > Arthropoda > Insecta > Hemiptera > Aphrophoridae > Aphrophora > Aphrophora alni. The sequence goes on from OY740776.1 coordinate 36,132,335, forward strand.
GAGAGAGAGAGAGAGAGAGAGAGAGAGAGAGAGAGAGAGAGAGAGAGAGAGAGAGAGAGAGAGAGAGAGAGAGAGAGAGAGAGAGAGAGAGAGAGAGAGAGAGAGAGAGAGAGAGAGAGAGAGAGAGAGAGAGAGAGAGAGAGAGAGAGAGAGAGAGAGAGAGAGAGAGAGAGAGAGAGAGAGAGAGAGAGAGAGAGAGAGAGAGAGGAAGAGAGAGAGAGGGGAGAGAGAGAGAGGGGGAAAGAGGGAGAGTTAAGTTGGTGAGATAGATGAAGAGAATCGTAAAGTCAGAAGAATAGCAAGGTTAGATAGAGGAAAATAGATTTAGGCAAGAAAGAAAGAGTTAGGAAAATGCATGAGGAAGGTCATGAGAATTAGAAATGGAGTGACAAAGAGAGTGAAAGGAGAATAATGGTCATAAGGGGAATTGTAATAGATAGAAGAAAAAGTAAAACTGTAGATAAGTGAGAGGGGGTTGGTGAATGAAAGACATACAGAAAGTTAAGGGAGAGTGGAATGAAAGAAAGATGTCTGAAGTTAGAAGGAGATCGTGAAGGAAAATTAGTGATAAAACGATATACCTACAGAATAAAGAGATAAGCAAGACATTTATAACAGAGAATTGTTGGGGATAAGAGAGCTATAACAAGTTATAAAGAGAAAGAAAAGGATGGGAAGATAATAAAGAGGATTAAATTGAATTATACAGAGAAATATTGAGATAAAAAGTTGGATAATGAGATAGAATGAAAAATAGACAACGGAAACTAATTAGGAATTGATTATATAGAGAAAAATATAGGAGTAGTAGGGAGATTAGACAGGGGCTAAAGGTAGAGAATGAAAGAAAGAGAGAGGGAAGTGATGTATGGAGATATATATATATATATATATATATATATATATATAGATATTGAATAATACAAATTTAGATTCTTGAAATCTTCTCTATTACTTAATGCCAAGAAATAGATTAAGAAGAAAAACAAGCGAGATAGAGAGAGATAAAGATTACGTTTAGAAAGATAAAGAAGATAAAAAAATAATAGAATGAGGGAACAGACGAAGATAGGAAAAGGAAGATGATTTTTATATATATAAAGTGTGCAAAGAAATAAAGAAATAAAATAATATGTATTAATAAAGTAGAAGGGGAAGGAAGGAGGTTGAGAGGATATGGACGAAATGAGTTATGAAATGATAGAGAAAAAAGGAGGGAATATAAATAAGATACGGGTGGAAAAGGTTGAAAGAAAGATGCTTAGAAAGAGAACGAGGGGCGGAAGGAGATATACATCAACCTCACAAATATCTCTCTCACGACGTATCTTCTATTCTATTGATGGAATTTCCTTCTGACGTGACAAAGCAGCCCAAAAGGTTTATCTCTTACTTTTCAGGTTGGTATTTAAACCGTACTCAGCCCAATAGAACCGATAAGATGTTTGTCTTATCTTTGTTAGAAATATAATAACAATATTTATAAATTTAACTTAATGTAAGAGACAACATTAGGTATTGGAAGAAGTCACACAATTTTGACGTATTTGTGACATTTTCATTTGAACCTGAAAACTTGTGATGACTTCACATACCCAGGTGATTTGTCATGATGCGTTAGCGTTGACAGGAAGTTGACAAATTTCCCTCGTGCTCAGGTCGCCATGTTGTTAATCCTTTGACTTTGTCACATATGTGCTATTTTTTGTGACGAGTTCTAACAAACAAAAATTCAACGTCAGTATGTTTGCAACGTTGATTGCTTTGCTTCTAAATGAGACAGACAGGTGACATGTTGTATGGTATACAGGGTTAGTCAAATGTTTGGATATATATATATATATTGTTAATTTCTTATTGTTTACGTAATAGATCTTTGACCTGTCATTTAATATCTCCGTACTAGAGTTTCTACAGGATGTGCGAAACTGCAATTAAAAATAAAAGGCGATACATTAATTTGTTTTATTATATATATATATATATATATATATATATATATATATATATATATATATATATATATATATAAAGTACACTCTTATCTTTACTTTGTAAATATCACTCCGAACATCGTTTCATGTTTTAAAATTTATTTTTTAGTTTCATACAATATGGGTTATATATATATATATATATATATATATATATATATATTAGTTAAATAATTAATCCTGGTTTCAGACAGACACAACATTTGAGAAGATTAAATTTATTAATTTTTCCGCTTATACGATTTTTTACTTAGCAGGTATTAAAAATACAATAAAATTTCAAGTGAAAAATATACGACCTAGACTGGGAATCGAACCCAGAACCTTTGGCTTTACGCGCCAATGCTCTACCAACTGAGCTATCCTAGTCGCTTCCCAGCATAATAAGCATAATTTAAGATATGAGAAGATATTTACATAGTTTATAAACAGGAATAGATAAAACATAGTGTTTAAATGCAGTCTATAGAGTATGTCATGACTCCCAAGGAGTCCTTTTTAAATCCTCTGTTTTGTTTTGTATGGAGGCAATAAAAATATAGAGTATTCACTACTAGACCAATCTGCGGGTTATTAATTCCCACCTATAATAAGATAGAGGGGAGCCCCACTTTAAAAAAACGGTGGTTGACTTGAGTGGAAATTGACAAGGTTGGTTCAAATAAAATCTGACGACTATTGCAATCTCTAAAGCGTCTACTAAAACATAGCCCTAAAAATGTTGTACAAAAATAACGATAAAATAATTTCATTGGTGGGATTGGTGAACAATTTATTGGCTCGGTTGTCAAGGCAATCCCAATAACTACCAATTTTATATTTGAAATAATAATAAATTCATACAAAAAGTAGGAAATAAGCTAATAAAGAATAAAAAAAAAGTATAATAAACAATTACCTACTTGAAATTACTGTGGCTCATAAGAAAAACTAAGATATAAATACACACTAATACACTAATACGAAAACAACACAACACATACACAAACACTAAATACACACATTACACACATTACACTTAGTATTCCATCACTATCTAAGTCTGAACTAAAATCTGTGGACTTTGACGAAGAACCAAAGATTGAGAGTTGGAGTTGTTAAAACAACAGTTGATCTGTGTTCTGAAGGAATATGAAATAGTGATGGCACAGTGCTTTGGCACAGTCTGAAAAACTGTGGCATATTGTCACAAGGGAAACTAATACTTTAACTCCAGTCTCAGACCGTATACACCAGCACTAGTCTTTCTCTAAGTGTTCAAACCATCGGTGAACCAGACCAGGTCCTAATACACGATGTTCCTCCTCATAGATAAGTTTGACTTTAAGGGTTTCGAAAACTCATATCTTATCGGTACCCATCCGCAGGATCGGCTGGACTATTATTCCCGTAACTCTAGCAAAACGTCTTGGTCATATGAAAAAAGGAAGAAAGAGGAAAAAGATTCCTAGCCCTCAAAAAGGTTAGGTTAGGTTTGGAAAAGAACAAAGAGAGACCTGATAGGAAAGAGAGGGATCTAATCCAAGACTCCATACAGATTCGGATTGTTTACCATTGCAATATTCGCTATAAATGAGTCACTGATGGTAGATCTGCCTTATAATGAACTTATGAAGTTATAATTATAACTGTTTCTCAAAGACAATTTTATAAATATGTATGTAATTTGTTTAGTAATATACAGGGTGATTGAAAAGTATGAGAACGGAGTAATATCTCGTATATAAAGATAGTTTGAAGGTAGTTGAGATTGAGTAACCTACTCCATTTAAAAATAATATTTTATTATGAATTTAAATATTGTTCCGCCATTTTGAATTATATTATATTTTTTAAATAGGAAGGTGGTCATATGATATACCATTTTAAGACAAAATCAATGGTGAAAACTGCACATCCATATCTCAAACCGTTGATTTACATTTAAACATTTCATTTATTGTAAAAACAAAATAAAGTAGTTTAACTTCTTAACTTTTAAAACTTAATGTTTAAATAAATTAATAATTATCAAACAATCTAAACATAAGTTATTAAATCAATAAATAATAATCATACTGTTATTAATAAATGTTTGATAAATAATAATTTAATTGAACATTAACTTTTATTTTTACAATAAATGAAATGTTAAAATGTAAATAAACTGTTTGAAATATGGATGTGCGAATTTCACCATTGATTTTGTTTTAAAATTCTACATTAAAATGATATATCACGTGACTACCTTCTCATTAAAAAATAAAGTTAAATTCAAAATGGCGGATCTAAGATGGTGGATCCAAGATGGCGGAATATATTTTAGAAATCATTATAATGTGGTATTTTTAGATGGAGTAGGTTTCTCAATCTATCTTTGAATTTATCTTTTATACGTGATATTAAGCTGTTCTCATACTTTTCATCCGTTTATTTGTTTACTACAATAACCGTTTTGTGCTTATTAAAACTTAAATAGTTTTAAACAAAAGTGTTGTTTAACTGTCGTGTGTGCAATACTTAACAGAAAAAACACAAAAATGTATCTAGTTAAAAATTGGTTTCATTTGTTTTCACTCAAAATTTGAGGGAGCTAAGATAGAGCCAATATATAAAATTCTGTGTTTTTTAAAAATCTGCTGAAACTACTTTGATGTTCTAAAATTTCTAAAATGTAGCCTCTATATTCCTAAAATAATTTTCTGTTGTTACCGATAGAGCAATAACGAACAAAATAACAATTTATTAAATTTTTGTTGTGTACAAACTGCACAATACCTTTCTATTTCTTACACATAGGCAAACATATAAAGACACATACACAATACATATAACTATTTATACAAATATTAAGGTAGGTATGTTTAACATGATTCAAATATTTACTAGACTAAAGTTATTACGATGTTTAGGATATATAACACTGATTTCAATGTTCATTTAATAGCCCCAAGTTACATTATTGTTATGAGAACTATAAATAACAAAGAAACAATGTTACAAAAAAATATCGTACATTCATTCATTCATAATAAATATTGCAATTTCCAACATTTGCCATCAGAACGTCTGTTACATATTGAAATTCCCAGTTTTTTATAAATGGAAACATATCTCTAAAGTAATGTTTCCGTGACATGGATGTGTCTAATACATCACTGAACTGACAATATGGTTCCTTACACGAACATCGTGTAAAACTATAAACATCTGTTCACGTGATTTAATAAAGAGAATTCATACATATGTAGGAAATTGAAAGTTTTGTGGTGGAACAGAAAATCGATTTTGAATTTTAATGAAACATCCGTTTTGACGTTTTGTGATTATAAATAAACGGTGGAAAAATATTGGATAACTTTCTCAAATATGCAATAAAATCGTATGTTCTTGATAGCGACCAAGGTTATTTTTCTTATTGTGATCAAAATAATCTTTCACACCTCACTAAAGGCCACATTCCTCTTGACTTTAATGCAGTAAAGTAGATCACTCTTCCCTCTCCCTCTAACACCTACCTAAGACTACCTTTACTTAAATAATCCTTTAATTCGTTGTATGGAACCTAAATTGATCGACAGCTACGTCTTCGAACCCAGCAACTTAAAAGCGTTAACTATACTGTAGACGTTCCCAATGAAGCTAATGAGAATTTTCAGTATCCAGTTAAGTTTTATGATGATGTCACTTTTCTTACTTCAGGATATCTACATGTCACAATGTTCGAGTTTGTCCAAATTAAATCCCTTTTGACTTCGTTGAACCTGTGCATTACTGCCAAAAAGTCAATGTTTGATTGACTTTTGCTCTGGATTGCATTACTGACTCATTTGTATTTCATGAAAGAACTGTAATTGGAATTGTCAGGAGTTTGAAACTGAGGTTTTTTTAGCAAAATTGTGCAGCGCCTCGCTATCCTAATGTTTTCCGTGATTTCCTTGATGAGAATTTCTTCAACGTCAGATTGGATTTGGTGGATCAAACGCTTGCTGGTAACGCTCACCCAACCTTTACACTCAACCTTACACCCAACCTTATACCTAACTTTACAACCAACCTTATACACACCTTACACCCAAACTTATACCCACCTTACACCCAACCTTAACCCAACCTTACACCAAACCTTACACCCAACATTAAACCAAATCTTACACCCAACCATACACACCTTACACCCAACCTTAACCCAACCTTACACCAAACCTTACACCCAACATTAAACCAAATCTTACACCCAACCATACACACCTTACACCCAACCTTAACCCAACCTTACACCAAACCTTACACCCAACATTAAACCAAATCTTACACCCAACCATACACACCTTACACCCAACCTTAACCCAACCTTACACCAAACCTTACACCCAACATTAAACCAAATCTTACACCCAAACTTATACCCACCTTACACCCAACCTTAACCCAACCTTACACCAAACCTTACACCCAACATTAAACCAAATCTTACACCCAACCATACACACCTTACACCCAACCTTAACCCAACCTTACACCAAACCTTACACCCAACATTAAACCAAATCTTACACCCAAACTTATACCCACCTTACACCCAACCTTAACCCAACCTTACACCAAACCTTACACCCAACATTAAACCAAATCTTACACCCAACCATACACACCTTACACCCAACCTTACATACACCCTACACCCAACCTTATACCTAACTTTACAACCAACCTTATACACACCTTACACCCAAACTTATACCCACCTTACACCCAACCTTAACCCAACCTTACACCAAACCTTACACCCAACATTAAACCAAATCTTACACCCAAACATACACACCTTACACCCAACCTTACATACACCCTACACCCAACCTTACATCAAACCTTACACCCATGGTATTTTATTTAGGTTCTATATTAAACGTAAATCGGTAGGAAAACCGAAAATTTGAGACAATGAATTTAAGAAATAGTTAAAGTTTTTCTAGGTAGAGTATTTAAAGAGTTTAAAATAACACTTGGAGGTTTGACGTATACCAACGTAGCACCAAGATAAACAATAAAGATTGTATACCTCTTTAATTAATATTGTTAGTGTTTCATGTTTTTAAAATATACATTTTATTATGTAAATACATATATTCAAAACCACACCATGATTTTATGAACAGCCTGTATTTCAATATTTCTCAGTTGAATTTTACATTTGATCTTCCGGCTACATTTTTCATTTTCAATGTAATTAAATTAAACATTAACACACTTCAGTAGAGGTCACTTTTCCCTTACCCTTACTAGAAGTAAAGCAGATCAATCACCCACACCCCTCACCCCTACACTACCTTATACAATCTAAGCCTACCTTTATCTAAGTAATACCTTAAAAGGTTTTTGTAGGACGTCTGAAAAGAATAAACATTGTACAAAACTTTTAATATTATTTCCTATAGGTTGTTTCCACGAAGCATCACCCTATACTTTTAAAACTAATTAATTTTATAAAGGAAATTTTTTTAAATTTATTTTAAGAATCAAGACAACCAATAAAACACTATCGGGAAAGTGTTTTCAGAACCTTACTTATAGATCCCTAACTCGTTTTACTAATTTTTTTCAAGTGGTTTTACAAAAAAAAAGAAAAAAAGACAGTTGGAAGATAAAGATTTTTCGAACATATATGTTTAAAGGAAATATTTTCTTTATTTTAAAACCTTATAATTACCACGGCACGAGATTTTTCGAAGACTCTGAAAAAAAACATACTAATTTCATTTCCTTAAAAAAAAAAAATATATATTTTTTTTAAATGTAGGCCTAAATTGTTCATTTTAAACTTTTTATATTCACTTTTGGATAGTTTTTATTTGTTTTTTAGAGATACACTAGTACAAACTTTCTTGATCAGATTATTAAATTATTTCCAAAAACCAACTTTAATAAAATTTGATACATTAGTATGAGATAATCTTTATATTATGTATAATTTTATAGATATTAGTTAGCTTTTTAAAAGAATAGGCATTGAAAATGGATATTTTAGAAGTTTCACTTTCAAATTTGTAGTATAAAAGTATTAAAAACACGTATGTTGCGTATAGATGACATGAGTTGTGTGTATTGTAAACGGAATTAAGATATTTTCTTATTTAACACGAAACGAATGAAAATATTATTTGTGCCTTATCAAATTTAAAGATTTTTGAAATTTTTATACGATATAACTCTGTATGTTGTGGGTCACTGTGAAATTTTATAAACACCTAGATTTGTGTTTATTTACACTGGAGAAATGTAGTCAATTGCACATATCGGATATAACTATTCATAATTGTTATTTGACAGACTTTTGGAACACTCTTTGTATTGCGTGAATGTAAAGTAAAACACGGACAGATAACAAACAACAATTTAACCTTTTAATTTCGACATCCGGTCTGTTACGAATGTAAACTTTACTTTTTTACTTTCACAATGCCACAACTTTTCATTCCTGACTAGTTGACTTTAACGAGCTACAAAACGTAAATACTGAACTGCCTGTCTTCCTTATCCTTGAAAACATTTTCGTGTTGTAAATTGTTTTGTTGAATTGTATACAGAGTGTTATAAAATTTTCTAAACAATAACTGATAAAAGGTTCATTTAGAAATGTTTTATTAACAACAAAAAATTTATACTGAGGATTGTCAATGACAGTATTCCGTTAATGTATTAAAATTAAAATTGCACACACTTTCTCAGTCACACATCCAACCAAATAAAAAATAAATAAAACTTGTCGTCGCAAAAAATTTCAGTTCGTTATTTGTCAGTCAAAATATGAAAATAAACCAAGGAGGCCGATTTTGTAAATTTTGTTTATTTAAGTATAATCAAAGCTGGCTTCGTTTGTCCCTTGAACACATCTACACTGTAAAATATTATTGTAAACGAATTTTTTAATGACTGATTTTTTTTCATTCCCTCCCAATTATTTGTAAAGTGTATTATGTTCTTATTTGAGATTTTTTCACAAGGGATTCCGTCATTAATCAGTAAAATTTCAACAATATCGATATTACTGATTTTGAGAAATTACGTCTCTTGTAAATTACATCGTCACAGATTTTTTTATTGTTTTAATACAGGTTTTAATTTGTTCGTTATTGTATGTATTTTTCTTTTTGCAACACGACATATTTTGGAAAATGTTAAAAAGACCTGAGACAATTCTCAAATATAATCATGTAACAAATGTGATTAACTAAAATTGAATTACCTTATATAGTTTCCGCCGGGTGACTTCTTTTTTTAAACACTAACGCGTTTCAGAGCATCTGCATCATCTTCAGAGTTCTATTCACTCAGTTGAGATAGTTAACAACATTAAAACATAAAATATAAAAACACACGGATATATATATGTAATTATATACATCACTTATCGTATCGTTTTTATATTTTATGTTTTAATGTTGTTAACGATCTCAACTGAGTGAATAGAACTCTGAAGATGGAGCAGATACTCTGAAACGCGTTAGTGTTTAAAAAGAGAAGTCACCCGGCGGAAACCATATAAGGTCATTCAATTGTTAGTTAAAACAATAGTGACTTGGAAACTAGCAACATGATTCATAAATGTGATTAAATTCCCTTCTCATGTTTGAGTTGTAAACGGACATACAGAAAGATTAACGACAGACAAACATCATTCCAAAAACTTTTTTGGACTCAGAGGACTTATCTGAAATAATTCGACATCAAATAACGGATATTTGACATATATTTTGTAGAATGAGAAGTATACAAAATGAATACACAATTTGCATATTACATTCCCACATATATACAGTATAAATAAAAATTTGTATTTTGTGTATACTTCATTTTGAGGTCCCCTGTGTTCAATAAAACGGTTTTTTGAATTTTGTTTTCAACTACAGCCCAAACTCGTGGACAGATTTTAATATATCTTAGAACTTTTTTCTTTTTTTCTAACTAAAAATATATGGTAGCTGTTATAAGAAAATATACCACAACATTACGATAGCTAGTTGTGTATCAAGAATAGCCCCCTTCCAAATGTTACCATGTCGTTTGCAAATCGTTGTAAACTTTGAGTGCTTCGTTATATAAATTTTAAAATGTAGTAATAATTTTAAAGAAATGTACTAATTTTAAATTTTTTAACGTGACCGATTTACAAATTGACATTAATTGAATTTAAAATGCAGCTTGTTAAAATGCATTAACAAATTGATCAACATTATTCAACCTATTCATTATTCTCTGTTTGAAGTTATTTGTTAATGATGGAAGTTCAATTTTTATATTATACATTTTTTGGACATTTGCCATCATTTGTGTGTTTGAAATGAAAACACGACGTTTCAGGAATAAGAATCAATTCCCGTTATCAAGTGACTAAAAACTAAAGAAACATATTAATAAAAGGCTCCCATTATTAAAAAAAAATAACTAAAATTTGATTATAATATCCCTATAACTAAAAAACAAGCTGAAATTTTACTTGTTAAATCGCCACAAGGGGTTGTAACCCGCTCTCGTGCTGGGAAGCTTAATACAACTAACAATAGGCCACTCCTCTAATAGTTTGTCACGCCTTCAGGACCACGTCACTTGTTGTTGTATCTTTGATATTAAAGTATGCATTTGTATGCTTAGATATTAAGGTTGGTGGTATTTTTATTCAATTTTACATCTTATACAGGCTTAGTTTCTAGTTTCATGTTTCTTTAGTTTTTAGTCACTTGATAACGGGAATTGATTCTATTCATTATGTAGTCACTGAAAGAACGACAAATTCACATCGTTCCTGAGGAAATTTATGTATTCAGTAAACCTCCAAAGTTTACACTTAAAGTAAACTCACTATTGGTTGTTTTACCTCATCATGAAACTTTCTATTTACGACATATATATATGAAAGTACTAATTTATTAAATTACTCACCGTCCAGTAGTTTTTTACGTTTTTTCTCAACGACGGCCGTTTCGGCTATTCAGCCATTTTCAAGTGTTCAGTTTCAGGACATTTACTATTCCTCGTTATAACATAAAAGTTCACAACACACAGTTATACACGCAATACACATACACATAGAAGACACAATAAAACACATCTTGTAGGTACACTATTGCGTGTATAATCTATGTGTATGTGTATGTGTATTGCGTGTATAACTGTGTGTTGTGAACTTTTATGTTATAACGAGGAATAGTAAATGTCCTGAAACTGAACACTTGAAAATGGCTGAATAGCCGAAACGGCCGTCGTTGAGAAAAAACGCAAAAAACTACTGGACGGTGAGTAATTTAATAAATTATAATTAACAGTAGTCGGTATGGCAACAAACAATAATAAAATGAAAGTACTATCCCATTTATTAAATCTCGTGACCTGATGTTTATAGTTTTACAGGATGTTCGTGTAAGGAACCATATTGTCAGTTCAGTGATGTATTAGACACGGCAATTCGTTTTACAAATGGGCGTTATTACTTTGTTATAACTTTAAATGACTTTATAGAGTTCATAATTTGAATATCCATCAGACGCTCTGATGTGAGTTGATGATTGGTTCGAATATTTAAGATCACTAAGAGTGAAGTAACATTAATAAATCGATAATTGTTTTGTCCAGAACATCTAATTTTGTTTCATGCAATTATTATAGAAAATGGGGTAGAAAAGCTATGTCGTATTTATGTGGATAGATCTGTTTTGAGATTCCCTGAATCCAAAAATAGTAGGTTTTGGAATGTTTGCCAGTTGTCTATCATCCATGGAGTCAGTATTGTATACCCAAAAGTGTGGACCGATTTTAATGAAATTTAGTATTGGACATATCACAAGACTTTTTTTTTTCAATAGCTAAAAATTCAATGTACCTGTTAAAAACACAAAATTACAATTTTAAAAATCAGTTCTAACGATTGTTTATAAATTTGTTACATACAAAAAATGTTATCAATGCAGAAAACGTATTAGCACTTAATTTGCTAAATTATTTTTTAGTTTCTCAATTTTATACGGTTTTTAAACAGCATCTTCCAAATAGAAATTAACAGTTTATTACACGAGATGTATTGGATTTTTAAAACTATTGTTATTATATTTTTTTTTTCAAATTACATGTTTCTCGATTTCTTGTATATGTATTACTTATTTGAGCAGTAGCTTAAGATTGTAATAATTCAGTATTTCAATAAAAATATATGTCATTAATATATATATATATATATATATATATATATATATATATATATATTTTTTTTAAAGTTTATATTTTTAAATATTACACTTTTTAGCACGCTGTGAATAACTAAAAGATAAAAATCAAACACCCAATACCACAATTCAAAAATCTCGTTTTGATGAATTGTGGTGTAGGGTGTTCAATTTTAATCATTATATTTTCTATTGGCACATTATAAGATCTCAGTATAAATCTTTATGATTTTAAATGCTTCAAATGATATATTTTAGGCATGGATTGACACGTGTTCAATGCATCTATTCTATATATTTCTTTTTAAGTTAATACATCGAAAAACAAAAATTCCCTTAAATATGATTGTTTTCTGCACAGTGGGAATAACCACCTCGTACTTCGTTCAAGTCAACTACTGTTTATTTTAGTGGCGCCTCCCTCCAACATACCACAGGTAGGAACGAGTAAAATTGCACGAAATAAACTGTAGGTGGGATTCGATCAAATGCAATTCTAGGTTAGAGGAATGATGCTTTTATCCAATGAGCAACCTCTACACTTAAGTATTGTTATTTTTTTACATTACGTTTTAGTCCTATTCTGTTATAATCAAATAACATTAGTTTTATAAAGTATAGCAAATATCAGTGAGTAGTTGTACACGTTTTGTTATTGTTGTCTAACTTTTAACGTTATTTTTACTCGGTGAATTCTGATACAGTATGATGCTAAGTTCAAATATTAGTATTACAAAGAGTAAAACGATTATGATTGATTTCTAGGGCTGCTTGTACACAAAAGGGATTACGATACATATCTTAATGATGCACGATAATTATCTCATAAGATAGGAATCGCCAGTGCCCCTAAAAGTTGTGTTGCAATGACTAAAACTGGCTTACACGACAATATCGCAAGATGCATATATTAGTCCATAGGCTTGCTTGGCTTAATTAAAACTGATAAAAGATACTACTAATACTAAAGATACTATAATAATAAAGATATTATAGTATTTAGAGGTAGTAGTAGTGGAGAAGATTTTTAAGTTTGTTAATTCCTATCATCATAATGTTGCAAACTACTCTTGTTTACTTGTTTACAGATTTATACAATGAAATACTACGATAAAATGACATGGTAGGTTGGGGTAGGAAAAATATTTCAGTTAAATTTAAAGACAAGTCAGAAATCAAGATTTTCAAGGGGAGTAGTCAGGTCCCAAAAAGAAATAAAAACTTCGGGGCCTATCTCATAAAATCCCCTAACTTTCTATTCGTTTTTAGATTGTTATCTTGCAACTACTACGGAATTTGTGTCGTAGATTCATTAAATTTCACAACTGTAAACAACATCTCTTTCTCTCACATCTCGTGTTTTTGAAATATTAATACCCTACGACAACTCGTCTGCACTGGAAAAACTCACAATAACAACTGTTAAACTGATTCGAAAAAATATACCCCCCCCCCCAACAGATCGCTTTGGTTGACAGAAAAATTATCTTAAGATAAAAATCGCTACGCAATTATCTTCAATACATATCGTAGTGTGGCCTTCTTTTTTGTAAACAAACTAATTTGGTTGAAAATTAGATTCAAATACGAAAATTAATGATTTAATTGATAAGTATAAACATAGAACTATAAAAAATTGATAATTAATTATATTTAAAAAAATAACTGATAATTATTAATTAAGAAAAAACTAAATCGAACCTTGAGAGTCGTTGAATTTAATTTTATCTTACAATATGTTTACAACGAGTTTATAACAGAAATGAACAAGTTTATAAGTTATTAAATATACAGCTTGTTTCAAACTCTCCTTAAAAGTTTCGGGGTATTGTTCCTTGGGTAAAAAGAAGCTTAAAACCTAATACTACCATGGGTGTGTGTCGTTTCATTGTCCGTCTGTCTATCCGCATGTGTCAAATTTGGGTGCATTGTTGCTATTGTTATTTCAGTTAGTGTGTTACATTTCATTATTCTAACTCAGTAGTTTCAAAATGGCGGCCATTCAAAACTTTTAAATTAAAATAATTCTAAAACTTGCCATTTTACAAAAATATATTGAGAACATCTTTTTTTGAGTAAATTTTATAACAAATAGTGTCATTTGTCTTTAAAATTGAGTGAAAAATAAACGAGATTTTTAATTTCTTGTCCGATCATGCATTGGATAAGTTCTTGTCATGTAAAGTGTTTATTTCAAACTGTTGATTGTTGTACTGCAAAAAACAGCTGGTTTCATTGTTGATACACTAATATCAGACTGGTCAGCTGATCTATTTTGTATTAATAACAGCTGATTTGTTGTATTCCTACCATTAGTACATAACTACATAAATGCTCATGCATAATTTAATAAAAGACATTTCTTGTACAACTACTAACACTACAGTTAATAAACAGTTAATGTTAATATATATAAATATCATTTCAAACATTTAAGTCTAAAAAAAAAAAAAAAAAAATTATTATTCCATTTTTGTTCCAATGGGCTATTTTGAAGAGTACAAGAATTTGCACACTGGATAATTAATTCCAAACCTCTTTCATTTTTCACAAAATTTAAAAAAAAACAAAGCAATTATCGATTTGGTATAAAATTTACTAAAGAAGTTACTCTTGCATTTATTTTTAAAGTAGCGAGTTTTAGAGTTATTTCAATTTAAAAGCTTTGATTGGACGCCTTTTTTAAACCAGTTTGGTTACAATAATGAAACTTAACATACTAATTGAAACTATCAATAGCATTAATGCACCCAAATTTCATTCAATTCTGTACTGCTGTTTAAGAAAAAAATGTTTATTATGAAACACATACGGACGGACAGGTTGATAACAAATCGAGATAAAACCCTAATTGTATTAGGTTTTTGGCTTCTTTTTACCCGAGTAACAATACCCGAAAGTTTGTAAGAGGAGTTCGGAAACACCCTGTACTATAAATAATCTACATAATTTAAGATGGCGACCGTGATTGATTTACACAGTTCACTGACAGCTCCCTAACTGACATTTCTGGTGACAAAGAGTTTTGGTTAGTTTAATATGGTTTTGAGGCAAGAGAAAGGGTGAGGCAGTTACTGTAATATTACTGCACAGCTAATATTGTGCTGCACTGCAAAAAGCATTCCATAACAATAAATGTGTTCATATTTCACTTTTATCTATATTTGCTCAGGCTTAAACATATATGCAATATTATTCAAACTCAATATAATAAACTAGTAGTTGACAGTTAAGAATTTTAAACGTTTTTAGTGAAATTTTAAAATCATATCGCGGTGTGAGGTTCTTGTTGGTTTACTTCACGATTCAATGCCCTTCGATATCTGTCATTGGCGGTTTATCGTCGACCAATCGCGGTCTTCCTGCGGTCAATATTTAGAATATCTAAGCTCTCACTCAATTACCACACTTATAATAATGCATATAAAAGGTTTAGTTTTGCAAAATTGAATCAATCAATCACTAAGCGACGTCAACGTGTCTGAACTGTAGAGCACGACACAGAGGGCAAAGACCAGTACACAGACAGATACCAGTAAATCGACAGACTCTAGTAAACCTTTAGGAGTTAGTGAACCGACTGTTAGGAATATATATAATTAAATATTATGTTAACTAAAGTTATATCATACAAAACTCAGAATGGCACAACTATTGTGAAAGAATTGAAAAAGTGTTGAAATGCTTGACTTGCAACGAAAGTAGAACACCAAGAGCAACAAAACATATATAAGCAGACAGAACAATGTGGAGAAGGTCTTTTGTCTTTTGGAGCTCTTGATGATACCGGCAGGTCGATAGCCGTGATGCAGGAATTTAGCCCAGGAAGTCTACTCTACAAAAGTAAGCAAGCATTTCTATATTTATAAAATCACCAATAAAATGTAATCTCATTCATTTTTAAAGAATAACAATAGTTGGAATACTTCTGGGCTTTAAGTAAATAACATTGTTTTGTTTTGTTGTTTAATTGAATTCTTATTTTTGTGTTGCATTAAAGTTTTGTATTAAAGTATTGTATTAAAGTGTCAGGGAGATAGACATAAGTTTCATGTCAATGATAAAAATTAATAAAATACTGAACCACTGATTTGATTTTTAATTGAAACTGAGAATCCAGGCATATTTTGAGGGCCGTTCATAACACGACATACATCAGTAAACCCATAAAGTCAACAAACCGACAGGATCCAGTAAACATTTAGGAGTTAGTGAACCAACATACATCAGTAAACCCACAAAGTCAACAAACCGACAGGATCCAGTAAACATTTAGGAGTTAGTGAACCAACATACATCAGTAAACCCACAAAGTCAACAAACCGACAGGATCCAGTAAACATTTAGGAGTTAGTGAACCAACATATATATCAGTAAACCCATAAAGTCAACAAACCGACAGGATCCAGTAAACATTTAGGAGTTAGTGAACCAACATATATATCAGTAAACCCATAAAGTCAACAAACCGACAGGATCCAGTAAACATTTAGGAGTTAGTGAACCAACATATATATCAGTAAACCCATAAAGTCAACAAACCGACAGGATCCAGTAAACATTTAGGAGTTAGTGAACCAACATATATATATCAGTAAACCCACAAAGTCAACAAACCGACAGGATCCAGTAAACATTTAGGAGTTAGTGAACCAACATATATATCAGTAAACCCACAAAGTCAACAAACCGACAGGATCCAGTAAACATTTAGGAGTTAGTGAACCAACATATATATCAGTAAACCCATAAAGTCAACAAACCGACAGGATCCAGTAAACATTTAGGAGTTAGTGAACCAACATATATATCAGTAAACCCACAAAGTCAACAAACCGACAGGATCCAGTAAACATTTAGGAGTTAGTGAACCAACATATATATCAGTAAACCCACAAAGTCAACAAACCGACAGGATCCAGTAAACATTTAGGAGTTAGTGAACCAACATACATCAGTAAACCCACAAAGTCAACAAACCGACAGGATCCAGTAAACATTTAGGAGTTAGTGAACCAACATACATCAGTAAACCCACAAAGTCAACAAACCGACAGGATCCAGTAAACATTTAGGAGTTAGTGAACCAACATACATCAGTAAACCCACAAAGTCAACAAACCGACAGGATCCAGTAAACATTTAGGAGTTAGTGAACCAACATACATCAGTAAACCCACAAAGTCAACAAACCGACAGGATCCAGTAAACATTTAGGAGTTAGTGAACCAACATACTTCAGTAAACCCATAAAGTCAACAAACCGACAGGATCCAGTAAACATTTAGGAGTTAGTGAACCAACATACATCAGTAAACCCACAAAGTCAGTAAACAAACAGACTCCAGTAAACCTTTAGGCGTTAGTTAACCGACATAAGTCAGTAAACCGACACACTCCATTAAACCGACATAGTCATCAAACCGAAAGACTCCATTAAACCTTTAGGCGTTAGTAAACCATCATTCGCCAGTAAACCGACAGACTCAAGTAAATTTTTAAGCGTTAGTGAACCGACATACGTCAGTAACCGACAAAGTCAGTAAACCGACAGACTCCAGTAAACTATTAGGCGTTAGTAAACCGACATACGTCAGTAAACCGATAAAGTCAGTAAACCGACAGACTCCAGTAAACTATTAGGCGTTAGTAAACCGACATACGTCAGTAACCGACAAAGTCAGTAAACCGACATACTCCAGTAAACTATTAGGCGTTAGTAAACAGACATACGTCAGTAACCGACAAAGTCAGTAAACCGACAGACTCCAGTAAACTATTAGGCGTTAGTAAACCGACATACGTCAGTAACCGACAAAGTCAGTAAACCGACAGACTCCAGTAAACTATTAGGCGTTAGTAAACCGACATACGTCAGTAACCGACAAAGTAAGTAAACCGACAGACTCCAGTAAACTATTAGGCGTTAGTAAACCGACATACGTCAGTAACCGACAAAGTCACTAAACCGACAGACTCCAGTAAACTATTAGGCGTTAGTAAACCGACATACGTCAGTAACCGACAAAGTCAGTAAACCGACAGACTCCAGTAAACTATTAGGCGTTAGTAAACCGACATACGTCAGTAACCGACAAAGTCAGTAAACCGACAGACTCCAGTAAACTATTAGGCGTTAGTAAACCGACATACGTCAGTAACCGACAAAGTCAGTAAACCGACAGACTCCAGTAAACTCTTAGGCGTTAGTGAACCGACATACGTCAGTAAACCGACAAAGTCAAAAATCCGACCAACGCCAGTAAACCGATAGAAGCCAGTAAATCGAAAGACA
Source organism: Aphrophora alni (assembly GCA_963513935.1). Lineage (NCBI taxonomy): Eukaryota > Metazoa > Arthropoda > Insecta > Hemiptera > Aphrophoridae > Aphrophora > Aphrophora alni. The sequence goes on from OY740776.1 coordinate 36,150,823, forward strand.
TCTATCCAATTATCCGATCTTTACTTTCTTATATTAACATTTTATATGGTAATTATGTCTGTCCGGAAACTCTCAGTCAGGTGTCTGCTTTGACAGATTGTTATCACATTGGGTATATTGGAATATTGTGTACATATATTGGGTCGCTATTCACATTTTACTGAAAAGTTAAAATTTTGCAAGAGCTCCCATAACAAATTATTTTTTTATTAGATGTATAGATTTTGATAAAACTTCGCTCAATTGTATCCTTTCAGGACCCAGATGACACGTATCTCTACAAAGATGCAGTTTCTTGAGTTAACTGTTTAGCGACGTCATTACTTAAAATCAGGGCTACCGATTTAAATAAAATTTTAGTTTAATGTGAAACATTGTGATTCAAGCACATGTGTAAATTTTCAAGCGAAATAATGTTGCAAAAATGAACCCAGAGCGCAGTTGATAATACTCAGATATCAATAAAATTCGTTTTACATTATGATTTGTTTATGGTACAAGCAAAGTGAGTTTAGGCGCCGCTTATTTGAGTGTAGATATTTTTCGGTTGACGAACGGAAATTTTTGATGACGATTAATTTTTGTTCGTTTTAATTTAATTTTGAGGAGTGATGAGTGAGAATATTTATTACCCTTAATATGTATATGCGATAGAGAAGAGAATACACCTGATTCTCTCATAACAAAAATCAGCTTAAATTTGTTCATTAACAACACAATTGAACGTTATGACTTCCTTTTCTCTACATCCGGTTTTCTTTTAATGTGATTACTATAAACCTTAACCCTCCTCAATGAAAGCCATCCCTTCTTCGTACTTTATCTTATCCGATCTGGGCTAACCTTCACTTGAGAAATCTTTTAAAAGGCTTTAAAGGAGAAGAAATTTCAAACATTGCTCAAACCCTCTTACGCTCTATACCTGCAGTACAGTAAGCTTGTACATTAAAATATTGCTTATTTAGATTTTTGTTTGATGTAGATTTTAATTATGGCTAGACCATATGTAAGCTAAGTCATATAGAATCTAAAATAAGATCTAAGTCATAAAGGTAAACTATATACGAGCTATAGTCTAAAAAAAAACCAGAGCACATAAGAGATATTTCATATACAGGGTGGTTATAAAATCCCTTCCCATTACTTGTTTCCTACAATTTATATTTCAAGCGTTTTTCAATATATTATATATTGACCTACTGATCTCTTGGAAACGATACAACCCTTTTGAATTTTAATTGCACCAATGTTTTCAGGGGGGAAAAGGCAGTGTCAATCGACATGTCGCATAACTATCATCTAAAAGAATTCGGTTGATTTCTATATCTTAAACCTCATGTATCTCCCAATATTTTAGAATACCTCAAAAGTTAGAGTTTCTACTTATACAATGAATGGTATCATTGAAGAACACTTTAAACATAAATTTTATAAAAGAAGTAAGGGGGAAGAGACTATATAACCACCCTGTATAAGCTATGTATATGTTAGGTAGGGTGTGTGAAATGTAGACCACATTAGAACTAGACCAAATAAAACCTAAATCAAGTAAGACGTAAGCCATATAAACCTAAACTATATACGAGCTATATCAAATAAAAAAAAAAACAGACCATTTAAGAGTTGACTGTAGCCTACTATTTTACACCATGTAACATTTATGTCATTTAAAAGCTTGGTAATATAAAAATTAGACTATATATTAGCTGGATAAAATAAAAGCTAGACCATATAAAAACTAGACCAAATAAAAGTAAGAGGAAATAAGAACGGGTCAATAATGTTAAAGCTATGACAGATGAACTAACAATAGCTAGAGTTATACCATCTGAACGATATATATATATATATATTATGCTAGACGATATAAGAGCGTAATAAAGAAAAAAAATATACAACAGTTTGTTTAAAGATAAGATTGGCGATAAAACAGCTAGACGAAATAAAATCTAGACAATATTAGATCTAGATTAAAACCCTAGAACACTACTCATTCGTAAAAATTACGACCCGCCCTTTGTAAAATTCGGAGAACTCGTAGACAAAAGACGGACACGCTTTGTCTTTTTGTTTACCTTCCTGCCATTGTGAATAGAGGCCACTGTCTCTTCGGCTAAGCTCAAAGTTGAACCGTTATTACGTACTCAAGCTCGCGTCGTATATTTTACGAAAGAATAGTGTTTGCGAAAGTTTTAACTATTAAGCGTGAATATTTTTTTTGTAAATTATTGTTTTTATATTGTTAGTTTTTTAGTGTTGTAAATAGTTTATTGTGTAAATATCTAAAACTTTTGGGAGTAGCTGCCGTGAGAGAAAAACTGAAAATTACAAATTTTTCAAAAAAGTTTAACGATTCTATTTCACTATAATAATGTAGCCCTATATATTTGTAGCCCTGATGTAGCCCTGATGGAGCGTTATGGCACCATCATCTCAAAAATACTAGTTCGGGTGTTTTAGAAATAGTTTCAAAATCGGAGCAGACGATTTCTATCATATTTTGATAAAATGTAAAGATTTATTACAGAAATCTATGTGGAAATAATAAGTAAACAAATATTAAAGTCATTGCCTTGAGTAATTTGGAATATACTGAAATGAACTTTTTTCAAATTAATTTCCTCTATTCAACGATAAATCACAGTCTTCATTATCTATCCCAACCTAACCTGACCTAACCTAACCTAACCTAATCTAACTTTACCTAATGTAATGTGACATAACCTAACCTAACTTGAACCTTACCTAACTTAACTTAACCTAACCTATACTGTAGTAAAATTTCTATAAAATCTAGAGCTAATGTCGAAAAAATCTAAATTTTTAAATCTAATTTTTAGCAGCATTCCTTCTATTTATGTTATTTGGTTTTGTGTTTAGGTAAATGAGAAAGTTTGTGCATTTTGTCGACCTTAGCATTTTAAATGTTTAAAGATGTGAATGCGTCTCATATAACTGAATAAACTGTATTTTTGACAAATATTTATTAAATTATGTAAAAACTGGTATCTTCTGATATGCAGGTATTGCGGAACACCCTTTGTATTGCGTGTATAGGAAGTGTAATGCTGATGGATAACAAACAATAATTTAAACTTTTAATTGGACATCCATCCAGGCTGTCAGTCAGGAATGAAAACTTAACTTTTCTACTTTCACAAGTTCATAACTTTTCATTCTAGGCAAGTTGATTTTAACGAGTTACAAACTTTAATCCTGAACAAGAGAATATCTCTGTCCTTCTTCATTTCTCCTTGAAAACGCTTATGTGTTGTAAAGTGACGTTTGTTTTGTTGATTTTTTAATTGAATTTTATACAGGGTGGTAGAAAATTACTGAAATAAGTGAATACTCAAAATGTAATTCCCCAAATCTGTCAAATTATTATATAACAAATAGATTACTGAATAAAGATTTTTACAGGACAAAAATCGTCCAAGCACGAAATTTGATGGAAAGTTATCTGCTTTTTTATTGAAACAGTTGAAGGAAGTATAGTATAATACTGTTTAATACAGTCTAACATAGTTGATAATATGGTTTTTTTTTTTTTTTTTCTTTCAAAACTACTGATCTCATATTTTACTGGACGAAAAATGTAGGTTTGATACTATTAATTTTCAGTCCATTCCAGTACATGAAACGTTTTTGGTTTTTTATTAAGTTTAAATTGTTCAATTCTTGTGATAATTAATTGTAGATTTGTTGAAAAGGGTTTTAGTTAAAAATGTAAAGTTAAAGCTACTTTGCAAGCTAATTCACAAAATATGGAAATATAGATCAGGAAGTATTTCTCAAAGCTAAAAAGTTTTTTTACAAATGGTTTTAAAAATTATGTCAATACACATTTTTTTTTTATATATAACAAAAATTCCATTCAAATTGTAAAATCAACTTTATTGATTTAAAAAAAAATCTTTACTGAGCATGGAAATAGGGGTTTGTGTGCATAAAATGAACGACAACAGTGTTGAAAGTAAAACTACTTATAAGTTTTAAAACTGTGGTGATAATGTAAGCAAATATTTTACATTTATTTAAAGTTTAAATTATGAATCAATGTGTGTGTTTTCTGAAATAATAAAAATATAATTTTACTGGATTGTCTCCAAATTACAAAATTGTTAAAATTTTGGAAATACGCACTGATTCAAAAAAAAATTGTGTATATTCCGCAATTAGAGTATATCAAACTTTTGACGTTAGTTTAATTTGTTTTTAATTATGATGTTTTAATTACGTACCAAGTTTGTCATTGGTTAAACAAATGTTGTTGCTGAATGGTTAAAAAATAATAGAAACTAAAGATTCCCCCTCAATTGTTGAAAAAAATTGTTAAATTTACGAAAACATTACGCTGTTTTTATTAGATTTATTAAGACGTTTAGATAAATTTCTGATCCTCTTTACTTACGGATTCTGGTGAAATATATTTAAGCACATTGGTTAAAATAATTAATAATTATTTGTAGCTACAAATTTTATTTAACAAATTAATAAACCATAAATTATTTGACTAACATTGGGTTCATTGACAGAGTGGAAGATGGAAAGTATTCCTCAATACTCTATTATACATATGTAATTATAATATCATATCCTAAGTTACAACAAATTTCAAAATATTTTCAGTTCCAATTCATATACTAACTCTAACTCTGACAAAATAAATGATTTCGCAGAAAATTATAAGAAAATACTCAAACTATGTCGAAAAATCTAGAATTTTTATTTTTCATCAAAAAAACAAGGTCATTAAGAAACAACTGGGCCGAATAAGCACACATTTTCAGATACAATTTGTATTTACATTTATAGACTAACTTTCTTACTGACAAAATGTTGCCATCAAAAATTTTAAGAAAATGGTTACGGTAATATAGAACGTGAGTTTTTGTGTTACCTGTAAAGTGAAATATTGTTAAAACATGAGAACTAATCGGTCAATTAAAATTAAATAAAGAATAATTTGACCAAATATTATATCTATATAGGAAATAAATTGCATGAAATTCGGATGAGCAGTTAGTTTTCAAGTTATAAGCTTTCAAACAGACGTTGTGTTTTATACAAGTAGAGATGAACGACAAAGCGGATTTTATGAGACCTAGCTAAACCAGTTTTTATTAGATCTAGCGAAACCAGTTTTGACGAGACCTAGGTGAACCAGCTTTGACGAGATGTAGCTAAACCAGTTTTTATTAGATATAGCGAAACCAGCTTTGACGAGACCAAGCTTAACGAGACCTAGCTAAACCATATTCGACGACACCTAGCTAAAGCAGCTTTAACGAGACTTAGCTAAACCAGATTCGACGAAACGTTGCTAAATCAGCTTTGAGGAGAACAAGCTAAACCAGCTTTACGAGACGTAGCTAAACCAGATTCGACGAAACGTTTCTAAAACAGCTTTGAGGAGAACTAGCTAAACAAGCTTTAACGAGACGTCGCTAAACCAGATTCGACGAAACGTTGCTAAAACAGCTTTGAGGAGAACTAGCTAAACCAGCTTTAACGAGACTTAGCTAAACCAGATTCGACGAAACTTTGCTAAAACAGCTTTGAGGAGAACTAGCTAAACAAGCTTTAACGAGACGTCGCTAAACCAGATTCGACGAAACGTTGCTAAAACAGCTTTGAGGAGAACTAGCTAAACAAGCTTTAACGAGACGTCGCTAAACCAGATTCGACGAAACGTTGCTAAAACAGCTTTGAGGAGAACTAGCTAAACAAGCTTTAACGAGACGTCGCTAAACCAGATTCGACGAAACGTTGCTAAAACAGCTTTGAGGAGAACTAGCTAAACAAGCTTTAACGAGACTTAGCTAAACCAGATTCGACGAAACGTTGCTAAAACAGCTTTGACGAGAACTAGCTAAACCAGCTTTAACGAGACTTAGCTAAACCAGATTCGACGAAAACTAGCTAAAGCAGCTTTAACGAGACTTAGCTAAACCAGATTCGACGAAACGTTGCTAAAACAGCTTTGAGGAGAACTAGCTAAACCAGCTTTAACGAGACTTAGCTAAACCAGATTCGACGAAACGTTTCTAAAACAGCTTTGAGGAGAACTAGCTAAACCAGCTTTAACGAGACGTAGCTAAACCAGATTCGACGAAACGTTTCTAAAACAGCTTTGAGGAGAACTAGCTAAACAAGCTTTAACGAGACGTCGCTAAACCAGATTCGACGAAACGTTGCTAAAACAGCTTTGAGGAGAACTAGCTAAACCAGCTTTAACGAGACGTAGCTAAACCAGATTCGACGAAACGTTTCTAAAACAGCTTTGAGGAGAACTAGCTAAACAAGCTTTAACGAGACGTCGCTAAACCAGATTCGACGAAACGTTGCTAAAACAGCTTTGAGGAGAACTAGCTAAACCAGCTTTAACGAGACGTAGCTAAACCAGATTCGACGAAAACTAGCTAAAGCAGCTTTAACGAGACTTAGCTAAACCAGATTCGACGAAACGTTGCTAAAACAGTTTTGACGAGAACTAGCTAAATCAGCTTTAACGAGACTTAGCTAAACCAGATTCGACGAAAACTAGCTAAAGCAGCTTTAACGAGACTTAGCTAAACCAGATTCGACGAAACGTTGCTAAAACAGCTTTGAGGAGAACTAGCTAAACCAGCTTTAACGAGACTTAGCTAAACCAGATTCGACGAAACGTTTCTAAAACAGCTTTGAGGAGAACTAGCTAAACCAGCTTTAACGAGACGTAGCTAAACCAGATTCGACGAAACGTTTCTAAAACAGCTTTGAGGAGAACTAGCTAAACAAGCTTTAACGAGACGTCGCTAAACCAGATTCGACGAAACGTTGCTAAAACAGCTTTGAGGAGAACTAGCTAAACCAGCTTTAACGAGACGTAGCTAAACCAGATTCGACGAAACGTTTCTAAAACAGCTTTCAGGAGAACTAGCTAAAGCAGCTTTAACGAGACTTAGCTAAACCAGATTCGACGAAACGTTGCTAAAACAGTTTTGACGAGAACTAGCTAAACCAGCTTTAACGAGACTTAGCTAAACCAGATTCGACGAAAACTAGCTAAAGCAGCTTTAACGAGACTTAGCTAAACCAGATTCGACGAAACGTTGCTAAAACAGCTTTGAGGAGAACTAGCTAAACCAGCTTTAACGAGACTTAGCTAAACCAGATTCGACGAAACGTTTCTAAAACAGCTTTGAGGAGAACTAGCTAAACCAGCTTTAACGAGACGTAGCTAAACCAGATTCGACGAAACGTTTCTAAAACAGCTTTGAGGAGAACTAGCTAAACAAGCTTTAACGAGACGTCGCTAAACCAGATTCGACGAAACGTTGCTAAAACAGCTTTGAGGAGAACTAGCTAAACCAGCTTTAACGAGACGTAGCTAAACCAGATTCGACGAAACGTTTCTAAAACAGCTTTGAGGAGAACTAGCTAAACAAGCTTTAACGAGACGTCGCTAAACCAGATTCGACGAAACGTTGCTAAAACAGCTTTGACGAGAACTAGCTAAACCAGCTTTAACGAGACGTAACTAAACCAGATTCGACGAAAACTAGCTAAAGCAGCTTTAACGAGACTTAGCTAAACCAGATTCGACGAAACGTTGCTAAAACAGTTTTGACGAGAACTAGCTAAACCAGCTTTAACGAGACTTAGCTAAACCAGATTCGACGAAAACTAGCTAAAGCAGCTTTAACGAGACTTAGCTAAACCAGATTCGACGAAACGTTGCTAAAACAGCTTTGAGGAGAACTAGCTAAACCAGCTTTAACGAGACTTAGCTAAACCAGATTCGACGAAACGTTTCTAAAACAGCTTTGAGGAGAACTAGCTAAGCCAGCTTTAACGAGACGTAGATAAACCAGATTCGACGAAACGTTGCTAAAACAGCTTTGAGGAGAACTAGCTAAACCAGCTTTAACGAGACTTAGCTAAACCACAAAACTTACAATAGAGTAATACTCCATTTGGAAAACCCGCTAATATTGGAAAGGTAGATCTAAGTACTAAAATTAATCCTGATCATTTCTAATAGATTTTATGAAATACTAAATTATATTCTCAGAGTTGGACTCGGAACCCCAGTACTTAAATCAAGGCTTATTTTGCTTCCCTGTAAACCTAACAGGGCAAGCCAGCCTTTAAGCCTTCACCGAGGCTCAGCAGTTTTTGTCAAATGTCAGAATTAACAACCTGCCCTACTTGACAGACTCCAAAGAGTCGATCACTTGGAATTCTAACGAGTACTTTCAATACTAAATCTGTAATACATTTAGTCTTACTTTACCCTGTAAATACAAGAGCAATCTCTCACCAGTATCAGTGACACTCAAAGTATTGATAAGTGGATATAATTGTATTTAAGATAAACGTTCTTGAAATTCATGGAATTTAAAAATATATATTTAAGAGATAAATTGTATGATACGTAAAAAATCATTTTAGTTGCGCAATTCAGAAACTGAGCACGATATGGAGGATAAGAATTATTGTTATGCATCATTAATTCAGTGTCGTTTATTTTCTTCACGGCCATTTTGTCTTCTCTGCAGCATTTACAGATCTGCATTATAAATTAACTTGATGACTGCGGAACAGTACAAAATAAACAAACAAAGAACTTAAATTTAGAGTGTTAGATAAAGTTCAACGGTTTTATTTTGTAACATAAAGTTATGTGATGGGTGAAAAATATCGATATCGATCCATTTTGAGCTCAGCTAAAGACCACAAATATGATTTCTTTGAATAATTAATATCTGTTGAATGTTTGTTTGATTGATAACTCACGAAAAGTTGGCAACCAATAATTTTATTTAAGTTCTTAGAGGTTATATGTAAGGAATAGTAGCCTTTTTGAGAAAATCGTAGTTTCGTGTTTTTCTTCTTACAGTAGCCAGCCTATAATTTAAATTTATAAAAAACAAAGATGAAAAAAAATCACAATATTTTGCCAATATATACCTCTATACCACCAAATTTGATTAAAACCCTTCCACACTTTTTGGCTGTATATTATTTAGCATCCGACATACATGATTCCTTAGATTAAGTTTTTATGGTATGCGAACTCAAGATCCTTGAGGCTTGCACATCCCAAAGACCAACAAGGCAAGCCGATACTTGAGCCTGCGCTCAACGTGGCTCATGAGCTTTCGTTCTATGTTAATATCGAAGTCATCACCCGGTTGTAGAGGCCCAAATATAGCTCTTATTTTAGCATCAAGCCTCTCACATTCTAGGATGATATATGATCAGGCCGTCTACATAGTCTACAAGCGTGATCACTTTGATGATCCTGAGTGTTAACAGCTGTTTCCTGAAGTGGCCGTGTTCGATAACTAACGCTATAACTTGTTTTAGACGGCCTCTAAGAAGGCTCCGTAACGAGTAACGGATGGAATTTATTTTCTCCAGCCAACGCTACGTTGCTTCGTTGAGGCCGGGAAGTATTAGAGTTCCTTTCTCCATGAAGCTCTCATAAAATAATGGAAAGGTTCATCTAAAGGTTGAAATTGATCCATCAGTGAATCCTCGATGTGTTCACCTTACTTATTTGTGAGTTTGGTATCAGGATAGGATTATAGCACGATAGAAATATTGATCAGAAAATGTCCCTGTAAGTCGTTACTTTCTTTCCAGATGGCTTTTAACGTTGAGTATTTGTGTCACAGACTTGAGTCTCAATCCTGGCCTTTATCGAGGGTCTCTCGAAAGAAGGTGGATTGACCACACCCATCCTTGCCTCAGCACCCCTTCAGAACTAGGGACGATTCCCGAATCCGATTTCATCTTCTTCTCTTACTTGTTTCCAATATTAAAACATTTTTTATACTTTCAAAATCCTAGTAAACTCTCTTTGGGCTAGCTAATGAGTGGACTAATGTAATAGCCTAGAAATAAAAGGCTTAGCTGAACAATAAGTGCTTGGGCCCGGTTTAACGTCTTAACCTCTCTTTTAAATCTAATCTCTTATTCATAAAGAAGAGTTAGATTTGTCCGATGTAAAAATGTGGAATCAAACAATATGTATCCGTATTATAACATTTTCATTCGAGTCTAAAAACATGTGATGACGTCACATACCCTAGTGATTTGTCATCATACGTTAGTGTCAACATAATATTGACATGTTTCCTTTTGTGTTTCCGGCAGCTATGTTGTCAAACCTTTGTTATACATTTGAGATTTTGTTTGTTAGGAATTTTAACAAACAAAGATCCAGGAACAATATGTTTGTAATGATTTGCTTCTAATAAGGACAGATAGGTGATATATTTATGGTATAAGAGTTGGAGGACAATTCAAGATTTTTTTTTTATCTGGGCTTCTAAATTACGTAAAAATATATTTGACTTATAGTATTGTTTTAGCTTCGTATTATAACTATATACAGGGTGTGAAGTTAGTTATTATAATTTTTAAATTCGTAACGTTACTTTTACATTTTCATATTGTGGTAATTCTAATGTTAAAAAAAAATTGTTATTTAATATACATGGATTGTTGATATTTTTTATTTCACAATGTATTAACTCAGTATTTCGACATAGAAATTCATGTAATCAAGATGTGATACGTTGTTTACCTAATTTATGAATTGGATCTGATAAACTAAATGTTCATGTACAGAGTGTCCTTCTGTACATAGATGGAGGTAATATTCCATTATCTATTTCATGCGTCCAACGTTTTTCGTTTTATATCTTACATGTATTTTCATAGATATTAAAAATTACAAATTTTCAGGACAATCTGTATGGAGTTATAAACCAGTATGGGTTACGAGAAATTATTTTATACATTTTAAAATAGATTTGAATATTGAAAGAAATTTATATTGAACCTTTTATGTAATATTTAAAAAAATAGCTCCTTAAAATTTAATGATATACGTTTGTATGACTAATGATATATATATGATTTGTATATCGGTAGTCATACAAATGTAGTACATTGCTTGAAATAATCATTTAAGTTTTACAATTTTAAATTAGTGCTTATAAGTGCTTTTTTAAAAAAGTTAATATAATTGTTATTACATTTAATAAGGTCGATATAAAGATAAAAAAGAGGAAAAATAAATTAGGGAAATATTAAGCGCGAGAAACAAATAGTCATAAAAAAACCAAAATGGATAGGTTAAAAAGAGAAGGAGGAATTGAGGGGGAAATAAAACGACATAGAGAGGGTGGAAGATAATGGAGAGAAATAACAATAAAGAGGAAGATTGTAGGAGATATTGAGAGTACCATCTCAGAAGTATCTTACAGTCTAATGACGTATTTCCTTTCTATGTGACAAAGCAGTCGATACAAAAGGCTTATCTCTTGCCCTTGTGAATGTCACTATAGAAGTCTTACTCAGTAACGCAGAACTGATAACCTTTTTGTCGGACTATATTTGAAATATAAAGAAATTGTTCATATATTTAGCTTAAAGAGATAAAACTTTACAGGGAATCAAATAATAATGACCTACACAATACAGTGACAAAAGTCTTGATCATAAAATGAAAGAAACATAACTTCTACAAGGAACAATTATTTTAAACACTAGATGAAGTTTCAATAACTCAGTCTATTAAATCTTCATATGTTTTTATGTTACTGAACTATAAAGTCTAGGCTAAAATCTAATAAAAATACAATTAATGAGGCAATAATTCTTTCCAATGTAAGTCATCAAATAGAGTTTTAACCAATAATTAACAACACTTATTATATATTTATTTTATTATTCTTTAAACAGTTAAGTCATCGTTTTAATCATACTTTTTTAGTATTTTGTACGGATGACTTGATACTTTTTTCTTTTTTACAAAATTTAATATATATATATATATATATATATATATATATATATATATATATATACACACACACTTTATGTATATATACATAAAGTGTATAATAATATATATGATATATTATTATATGATATATATAGAGACTATGGTATACTTTGTTGTTATCGATTATTTTTACTACATAATTTTAGAAGGAACTGTAAGTGACTAAAAAGTATTTATTGTTGAAAATAGGTTAGGTTAGGTTCAGGGCCGTCAGAAACCTGTGTACTGTTTAATAAGTATTTATATTGACTATTATCTGATGTGTTTAAAGCAGATATCTTCAATGATATGAGTATTTTATAAGTTAGTGTGTCAAAAATAAAGCAATTTATAAACAATGCTTTACATTTATAATTAACAACAATGTCAATAATTTATCAATAATAAAAATAATATTTATTTTTGTTGTTTTATATATAAACTATATTCAACACAGGGTGTTCATAAAGTATGGAATATAAATACAACTTTAAAACTACTGAATATAAAAAGTTCTTTTTGGAATATTTCATAAGTCAACATTTAGCTCCAGTTTTAATAGTTTAAAATTTAGGCAGACTTCATAAATCAGCCATCTCGAAATTTGGAAAAATATAAAAAATATGAGTAGGGTCATGTGACACATGTTATTACATTTTTTAAAATTTTAGGTCCAACGGTGTAATCAGTTTTTGTATATCTCATTTCCTTAAAAAGTTAACAACTAATAAAACTACAAAACATTAAAAACTATAATTTACAGGTGGACAAATGAGTTGGGTATATAAGGTTATAAAATTTATTATTTCAACCAACCAGAAAACCTAAATGAACTACAAAATAGGATACGAACAGAAATTAACTGATACAAATATTACTGATAGACAATTTTTTGAAGTAGTTGGTTGTTTTTATAAGCTTTAGGTCTGTGCCAAATAGTTTTAGGCAATATTTTGAGCATCTTTGAAAATCAAAAAGTTCAAAACTACAAGATTATGTTTAAAGGTGCCTAATTCATTTTATTACGAGACAAAAAAAAATGGATTCCACCATTAAACTCAGAATAAATAAGTATTTTAAAACAAGTGTCACATGACCTTATTCCTATTTAAAAATTAAACCTAATTTTAAGTTGGCAGATCTAAGATGGCCGCCAAAGTTTAAAACTTTCGAAACAGGAAATAAATGTTCTTTTATAAGCATATACAAAAAATGAACTTTTAATGTTCAATGGTTTTAAAGATGTTTTTATATATTATTCCTTACTTTATGAACACTCTGTATTTAGTTTGAATTATTCAGTGTTGTATTTCAAATATATAGGGATTGTATAGATCCCCATCTCTAACCGGAAGATTAATTTTAAAAATATTAATGAATAAAATCATGTTAACATTTCTTCTTATTTTTCTAAATTACATGACGTGTATAGAAAGATACGCGATGGGTTAAAACCCCGATGTTCATTTCTTTATAAAAAAATATCTCTTTAGAGATAGTTTCTCTAAGTCAAAAAAGTGGTTTTGGGAATGTCGTCTCTCTGTTTCTTTTTACTGGCGTTTATATTCTGTCATCTGTTCATTACTAAACAGATCAAGCGATTGATTAAATTTTGCAAATCTGCATATTTTCCCCATTTCGCTGGATTTTCACAAATTTATTATCCTTTTTTAATTTTTCCGTAACGCAAAATTTGGGGTAAATGCTCTAAGGCTTGCATAAAACGGCAGTTCTTGAGTTATAGACAAAAACAAAAATGGGGTATGGAAGTGTTTTAAAACTTACTTTATAAAAAATGAGCTTTTCCAGTTGTTTTAAAATTTTTAGTGAAATGATCCAAACCAATAGTTTCAAAAAAGACAAGAAACCTTGACTTCAACTTTTAGTATGTAGGCTGAAGAACAGTTTATGACACAAATGACATAAGTTTACACCCACTTTAAAAAGTAAATTTTGTTTACAATTTTATATAAATATCAATTAATTGTCAAGTTTCACTTTTTACTGACACCAAACGAATTGAGATTTCTGGTGACGAATAGCTTTGATTAGTTAGTATCTCCTATGTGATTGGGTTTGAGAAAGTTTGTGCAACGTTATTTATTAAAAACATTTTTTATTTATTTATTCTGACTGTTTAATTGATAGAATGGTTTCATTATTTACAGTTGCTGCTTTCATTAAAACAAATGTAAACTCTGATATTGACTCAATTTATGAAAAAAAAATAATAAAACAAAATAAAAAATAAATAAGTCATAAATCATTAAAAACGTTATTATTCTAGACCAAACTGAATACACGTTTCGAGGAAACATCATCACTAAGAGAAACAACTTGATTTTAGAGTAATTCAATACAAGAATTGTCAAAGTACCTCAATACATCTGAATCCATATACATGATTATCAGTTACAAAAGACATGAGATTCATCTTATCTGGTGTGTAGAGACTATGTCCGGCATAAGATATTCATTATTTTTATTAGCTTATATGAAAAAAAAAATTAAAAATATTTTTCTTACTGTAAACTTTACAATTTTAGGTAATAAAAGACGATGAACAAAGTGACAACACCATACAGGAAATATCATTGACTACATAATCCTTACAAAAAAAAAAATCTAAGATATTTTCTTACATGTACAAGGTTTTTACAAGTGTAAGTTGAAACGTTAACTTGTTGTGTATTTGTTATCCAATCCTCGAGAAAAACTCTTTATTTTATGCAGATGTAACTAGGATTTATCAGCTGTTACGTAGATATTTAATTGTTGCCATAGCAACGATTTTTCTCATTGTTGACTATTTTCAAATACAGGAATCTAGTAGGTGGTAAACTTGTAGTAGTTGGTAATAAATTAATTGATATTTTCTATTCTATCATGACTTTACTTTTACAAACACATAGCATCGATTCAATGTTATTATGAATGTGAACGCAGTTTATCAGCCGGGTTAAGAAAGTTTCGTACTCTCAACAGTTTGAGTGACGGACGTTGCGGTGTAGTCGCGTATAAACAGCTTGTTAATAAGTTTGAAACCACCGGGTCCGTTTAAGATATCAAAGACTTTCTATTGCAAGAAGTGAAAGAAGTAATTATGCAAAACGTAACTGAGATAAATGCCAACACGTCGCATTATCACTGTTAGCACAGAAGAAACAGAATGTCCACCATTTTGATTTTGAATTAATAATCCTAAGAAGTAAGAATTTGACTAAATTTTAAGTTTAAAAAATTAAAACCCGTTTGTTACTAACACAATTTATGCAATTTTCATTACTGTTGAGACTGATGGAACTTGGTGGAATTCCATGTTTAAAGATAATAAAACACAATTTTATTTTGTAATACAGCCTCGTCAATGCCTTAGCAGGCGAAACCATTAGTCGGCTAGACTAATAAAAAGTGGATATTACAAATTAAAAAAAATAAAATTGTGTTTTATTATCTTCTTACAATTTATGCACTTTATTTTGTTTTAACTTTAAAAAAAAACTATACCTTTAGGGTATAAATAACCAGAAGGGTTTAAAATACCCTTTAAAAAAACCAGAAGGGTATTACAATAATAACTATTTGTGAAATCAAACTTGATTATACGTGCCATTGTAATTTGAGCCTCGAAACTGTGATGACGTCACGTACCCTAGCGATTACTCATGATACGTTATCGTCGACAGGAAGTTGACATATTTCCCTTGTGTTTCAGGTCGCCATGTTGTCAAACCTGTGACTTTGTCACATATGTACAATTTTTTGTTACCATTTCTAGCAAACAACGATTCACTGACAATATGTTTGTAATGCTAAATGCTTTGCTTTCAAAGAAAACAGACAGGCGACATATTTGCAATATACAGGGTTGTACGAAAGTCTGGATCTATTTTCTTCCTCTGGTTTTTGTTTGTGAAAGATGTTTGACCCTTCGTTGGTCAATAGTAATAATTAAAAAATGTAGTGTAGCTGTCTTAAGAGAGATAAACATAATTACGTTTTGTCTTCATCCATCCAGTAGACTGAATAAGTTATCTCAACCATTTAAAGTTAATATCTCACTTACAGTATTTGTTTTCATAAGAAATACAAACTTTACATATCGAAAAATTTACAAACTTCTAACAAAATTAAATCAAATGTTTAGAGTTACTATCAAGACTATTGTACTGTTTGACAATATGTCCGTGAATAGTAGAATACATTATTAGATAGCCGAGACAAAATAATTAGCTGAAAGATGAAACAGGTAGTGTTCACGTGATATTCCATTTCTCTCTCTCTATTTCTAAACATTGTAACGTTGCAACACCTCTGTGGTTAAAGTAAGTAAACATATTAAATTGTTAATGGGATAGTTAGTGCTCTGAATAAACATCCCTTATATGTGTACTTTGCTTTAACCCTGTACTGGGTTTTAAGTCAACAGGTATGTATTAAACAAACTTTCTCGCTTGGAAAAAATGTTAATAAAAGAATTAAAATTAAATGTTTAAAAAAGGAGCAAAATATTTTCAGTCACTCATATTAAAAATGAAATAAAACGCTACAAAAATTCTTGCACCAACGTATTTTTAATTACTTACGGTTTTTCAGACAGGCTTGAGTTTTTATTTCAATAAATTTTGAATGAAATCGATAAGGCCAATTTTGAATTAATACGTATTTTATAACAGCTCATGGCCAATTGGGTGATTTATCCATAACTTACAAAAGGACATTTCTTTTAAAGTTGCCGACCAATATAAAATTAGATTAAAATCGTAAGAACCTTTATTAAAAAAATGTCATTGTTTTGGTTTTTTTTTATGGTAGCTAGCCCGAAATTTGGCGATTTTTAAAAACCACCTGAGATACGATCAAAATAGTTTTTGTACCAAATTTTATTAAAACCAATCTAATCGTTTTAGCTGCAGATAACAATAAAATCAACAGATGAGAGGAGAGCAATCACCCATATTAAATTATTAACATTTCGGTACATGTTAATCATGAACTGTTATAGATAGGGGTCTCACAATTTTATGTAGTCGGTTATATGTATATAGCAGAGTTGCTGTTGTAGCAACATTAAATTATTCAAGTAAATAATAAAACAGTGCATTTTAAAAATAGATTAATATTTTTTTAGAAAATTTAAGAAACTTTATTTTTATGGACATATTTGATACAAAATATAATAATTTTAGTAGAGAAGGTAGGCACTACACACAGAAAGATGATTTAAAAAGTAGTTCAATATTTCAAATAGTTTTAGAGATATAAGCATGCCATCGCCTCTTTACATTGGAACTGATTCACCCGACTCACTAAAACCAACACTTCTCGGCGTTTGGTCACACCAAACGCTGAGAACACTTCCCCGCACTTCTCCCGGACCTCAGTGCCGGAACCCTGGGCCAACCAAACACCTACATCTCCCCTTACTGTCGAACAGTAAGGGCAGCTCGCTGATTGGTCCAGGCTCAACTCGCGCGAGACAGACTTTCGCCTAACTCAAAACTTCAGACTATGCAACCCAATCACAGCACGCTACACCACCCCTGCCTCTAGCCAGCCTGTGATTGGATAGCGTTATAGTGAAAGTTGAACAATGGCTTCTCCATTGTTCGACGCTCCAGAAGACTATAAAACCTGTAGTTTTCTCAAAAAATATTATGACCATCAGATCACATCGTGTTCTTTTTAGAACACGATTATTCTCATTGTGTACACTCAGACCCTCCCGAGGAGTCTGAGTCGAAACATTATTTAGACGATCACCACCACTTTCATTCTACCAGCCGTCAGATCTTATCCATAGAAAACTACTCACGTATTCATCTTAAAACTACTCTTCTCATTTCCGACTTCCTTAGATCAACCATCAACTCACCTCCCGTCAGGGAAATAGCTAAATAGGGGAAACCCGGCGAGCTACTACCTTCACCGCCTCTCGTAAGGGAAATTTAGTAGGGTAGTGGTTACCCGGCGGACTCCTGTGCTATATGCCGGGGAGGCGCAAAAATCAGCAGCGTCGGGCGGTACGGCGACTGCAAAGAAAAGTTAGTCGTGAGATGCGGAAATCTACGGCCCACAATTCTTAGTCACTGAACAACGGACCTTTTAAGGGCCAAGCTCCGTCACCGCAACTTCACGGACCTTTTAAGGGCCAAGTTCCTGCACCGTGCCCGACGTGGCGATCCCCAACACCGATTTCCGCATTACCTCTACCATATTCTTACCCCATCCCCAACCTCCCATACTATGACCCTAGAGCACCGTATTATTTCTGTTTCTAAATTTTAACTTGTCTTTCACCATTCCTCGAACCAAAAATCCATCCCCGGCTAGACAGCCGACGTCCACAACCACCTACTTTGCCCCAACACCTACCACCGACAGAGTAAGCCGACGACAAGCATGTAAAGTTTAAGAAAACTGGCTTTTGAGAAGTTGAGAAATAGCAACCAAAAATTTATTTTATTTTTTAATGTTTACAGATGAATAAGAATGAATTTAAATAATTTTTAATGTTTTTTGTTTTAAATCACAACATTGACAAGCGCTCAATTAATCGATTACATATATTCAATTCAATTGAAATCTTGTTTGACAATACAAATATTGTATGAAACATGTCGTGTGACTTAATAAATTAATCCTAACATGAAAACAATAACAAATAATTATATAAAATTATCTTTAAAACAAGGCATTACGTCAATTAATGCAAAATACATGATCAATAACAAACAAAATGTCAAGACATTAAAAAAAACTGTAATCACAAAAATTCACTCAATTGTAAATACAGTACTTTGAATATACAAAACATACAATGTAATTTATTTATTTTACTATCAGCGAGGAGATTTTATTAACCTTGTCTCTACTTTTTACATTTAAAACATTTATTACATTATTTACTTCTAAAAATTACTTTCCTAATATAATAAACTACATATCTGACGTATAAAAAAGAAAAACACTTTCATAAATCAATAGAATCCATCGTTTCAATATTTATACTATATATTGTGTTCAATTAATCATGTTTAAATTAAAAACCAGTTTGGTCTATGGATTTTACGTTAAACTTTGTTAGATTTCATAAAATCTATTTCTGTTGTAACTATCATTGTCTTCAATTGTCTTACTGCATGTATTCTTAAGTGTGTTATTTGAGAGTTGACATTTATTTAAATAAGCCTTTATTTATTTAACAACATTTTCATATAAAACCTCTCATTATCTCTGCAAATTACGATTTTGATGGATAAAATTTACCAGCTCTATTTTACGTCAAAATATTTCACTAAACGCGTAACTTGTTTTGACCAAATTATAGCATATTCCATACTTGTATTATCAAAGATTGGGATTTGTTATTCCAAATATTATGAAAAATAGAGGATGAAGAGGAGACTTTCAGGTTACACAGTTTTTTTTTCTTCATATAACCTAACTTTTCAAAAACTTAAAACCAGTTACATTATATTGTCTTACAATAACAGGTACAAAAATATAAACAAATAATAAATACATTAAAAAGAAGTCAAATATTAAATGAAGAGGGAAGCTTCATGAAGGAGTTAAGACTCTTTTGACTTTAGTTTAGAGTTCTACTAATTTTTACAGCAGATCGTCAGCTGTTCTTGGCTTTATTTTTATTGATCTTTAATTTTAACGTTTTACATATTCGTCGCCGACAGAAGTTTTTTCAATAACAAAATATTATTTCGAAAACGAAACAATACGAAATTGTATTTCGAGTCTGCTTGAGTTCAAAATGTAGTTTAGGGAATGACTTCTTACGTCTGTCTGTACGAGTTATTTCGACTTTGCAAGTTCTACAGTCCAATCCAAACATGCCGACAGATTTTTATTCAAATTTGGTGTATTTTGATAATTTATTGGAAAGTTTTTATTTCTTAATTTTTCGATACCTAGAAAATTTGGTTGTAGCAGAGATATGGGAAACAAAATATCAAATAAAGTTTTTGTCAAAATCTGTTGCAACAATTTTGATGAAATTTTTCTCAAATATAATCTCTGAGAAACTAAACGAAACACACTGACTGCCATCTGAATTAAATTGGCGATTCTTGAATTTTCGAGAAAATAAATAATTTCTCAAAATTGTCTCAAACGATTTTGTTAAAATTGTAGGGAAATGTAAACTAAAGATCCAAACCTGTGTTTAAAATCGTAAATTACAAAAATATGAATGTTAAGAGAGAAATAAAAATTGACCTTAATTTACGTAATTACGCCCTTGTTGGACGAGAGTAGCAAGTTTAGGTAACATAAACTAACCTAACCTAAATATTTTTACAAAGGAGGTGTCCATAGTTAATTAAACTTTTCGATTAGTTTTGGTTGGCTTTAGTTTGGTTTCGGGGATGGAGGATGAGAAAGTTTATAGAATGTATTTGCATCCTTTATTGAAATTAAAAAAAGAAGATGAAGTCATAATTAATAAACGTATTAGTAATTGTGATAATGTAATTCTAACTACAGTTTATGAAAGTTTGTTTTACTATTATCTTGTTAATCTAAGATATGTCAGTGTTTAAAATTACATTTTGTAACAAGGTTTACTTAATTGAAGGGTCTTGAAGAAGACAGTTGACAAGAGGTAATTTGCTTCATTAACAGAAGAAAGTTTAAACTTAAGGATAATCCTAATCCTACTGTATTACTAGGAGGCAGGATTATAAGTATTCTTAGGTAGAGGCAGGGTTAAGTGGATAAGTCTTGTCTATCTATAAGAGGAACTAATCTTTGATATGTGTAACAGTGAGAAGTTTTTTTTATATTGTTTTTTTCTTGTTGTAAAATTCACTCTTGATGTTTGTTTTTTATTTTTAAGGCATTCATTACATTTGATATATTTTTTGAATAGTTTATGGCGCTACAGCTGATCTTTTTCTTTCTTTTTCCTTAAATTTATAGACTTAAAATTAATTATGGTAAAACCTGCGCAGGCTTAGATGCCTATTAATTATCTATTCTTTACATATTATGAAATGTATTGGGTAGCAATATGATCTAATTCATATTTACACATTTGAATGTAATTCATATTTGTGTCTTTAATTTTCTTGTCAATAAATTTAAAATTCTTATTAATATTATAGTTACCATAAACTTTTACATAATGCAAAAATTAAAAAAAAATCAATAAAAAATAATTTGACAATCGGTTGCAACAATATTTCACAGGATTCTATCAGTCCTGTTATTTTTTTATAAATTAATTGATGGCTATATTTTTGTGCAAAACTTTTAATATAAATTGATTTAACCCAAATTGTTCCACACACCTCCACATAAAGTCATAGAAAATATTTTTCATTAATTACACGACCGTGGTTCAAAACTAAAAGTAAAGATTAGCCGTTAGCATTGGTCTTAAAGTGTCTTAAATGTGACTCCGGTGATTTCAATAAATATTTTGGCAAGAAAACACGAATCAAATTTACCACACTTCAGTATGATTTACTTTGATCTTGTTTATACAACTGGTCTTAGTGTTTCAGGTTAAATTAAACAATAAGGTTAATTTAATTGAGCAGTCTTCGAACAAGACAGTTGACAAGACGATAACTTACTTTATTACTAAGACCGACTGTAAACTTACAGATAATTCTGTCACGTTACTAACTCAATCAGGCAATTGGTCCTTTTCAAATTATTTGAAAAGGACCAATGAAAGGAATTGCATCATTTCTAAAGTAACGTAAAAGAATTAAAAAAAGCCAATGAAGGCAGAGGATCGGAATAAAGCAGTTTGAAAAGAAAAGTTATAAATAAGGGTAGGAGAGAAGCGCAAGGGGTCTTTTTGGTGCCGAGCTTATTGAAGAAGGTTGTTCCGAAGAAAGTGTGTCTCTTATTAGCAAAAAGAAAAATGTTGTGAAAGATTTAGCCGAAATCAACCGTCGAAATTAAATAGTAACTGCGTCGTTTTGTACAAGAGTTTAATAATAATCTTCCAAGTATAATTAAAAGATAATCGTCGTTTATAAGTTAAAAAGAGTCGTCGTCATAAATGTGTGTGAGTAATAGCGTCGTTCTACAAGTGTTTGAACAGGAATAATCATCGAATAATTTAAAAAGTAATCGTCGTCACAAAAGTGTGTGAAAATAAAAGTGTATAAAGAAAAGAAGATTCGTCGAAAAGATTAAGGAAAATCAATCCATCTACTGGCAGTCTACGCGGATACACGTTCAAGGAACCGGGAACATTGGAACTGTAATAGAACTTCAGAGTCGATAAGTACAAATTAATGGACAATTTCAATTAAACAAACTACCACCAAATTTTATTTATATTAAGTAAATTATAGTCACCAAAGAACCTAACAAACCCGTAAAGAGAAAGTAAATTAAATTAATAAATAATAATAAATTTCAGTTAGCCGGAGCATTTTATCAAATTAAAAGTAAAAAATAAAAATTCTAATGCATTGTTATTTCTTTATTTTAGATTAAGACATTGTAGAATAAGTAGCTTGTATTTATCTATGTACTTGAAATAAGTAGTAGATTAAGATGTTAATTGTATAATTATTAAGTGCATCAAGTTTGAAAGATAATTGTTTTTATTGTAAATGATTTTTAAAAATTTAATTTTGCAATTAAAGAAAGAGTTAAAATCTACATGTTTCAAAGTTATTTATTTTGTTAACATTGGCATGAAAAATGTGCGTATAAAAGTCATATAAGGATTTTTTTATAATACACTAAAAATAATTGATTAATTATCTTTGTCAACGTACATAATATATTGGAAAACATTAATCACTATATATATAAACGGCTTTGTCCTGACTGATTGAATGAATGACTGATTGACAGAGAATCAACGTAGAGCAAAAACCAACAAAGATATTGATACCAAAATTTAAAGGCATATTTGCATGAGGTCATAGACGCTCACTAAGAAAGGATTTTGCGAAATTTTAATTTTAAAGGGTATTAAATACAAAAAGAAAAACGAATTTTATTAAGCAACTAGGCAGATTATAAAGTTTATTCTCTTAGAATAGGTCAATTTGTTTCTCGATTTGTTTTCCTAAACCAAATTTATAATATACTATGTTTTGTTTACATTAGGTACAGATCTAAACATGCACGCATGCAGGTATTCTTTTGTATACCTTAATGCGTGCATGTTTAGATGCGTAGATGGGAAATACCACTCAGTACTCCAAATCAGTACTTTTTTATCAAAACATGCGATTTAATAAACGTATAGATCACAACTTGAATGATTCGCGGGCAAAGCCGCGACAGGAGATGCTAGTATATAATATTGGAATAAACTTCTGTAAAGAAGTGTTGAACTTAGTTTCAAACCGAATATTCTATTTGGACAACTGATGTTTTTAGAAATATTTGACAGCAAGAAAAATATCATCATGCATCTGAATAAAACGGTAAAATTCTTTTCTTCATACTGTCGCTTCAAGCCTTCAAAATGTTTCAAGTATGTGTCAATACAGGACTCGACTTTTGGAAGTGGTTGGGATTATACAATACAAGTGTAAAGGGAAGGCGATCGTGAATATTTTGATATATACACTGACTCACTTTACTCTCTCATACGTTGAAGCACTCTGGCGTTATCTGGTGGTATTGCTGCAAAACCGATAAGTCGTGTGGTAAACTATCACAACTTGAAATAATTACTGAGGTCATTTAGTTTGCATAGAGAAGAAACTAATTTTATCTTTCTTAATATTAAATAATTGTTTTTAAATTTGTCTATTTTCGGTACTCGGTTAAAGTAGTGTAATATTGCAAGCACACAAAAATTATAACAATAAAGCAATAACATTGTTTCTATGTTTGTTTACAGATGAAACAGTTTGTCTAATGTGTCTTCGTTATTCATTGCAAATGTTAGCAGCATAAGGTTTTACTTTGCATGAGGAAACCAATGTACACAAACTAAGCAATAAAGTCAATGTTTATTCAAACTAATATGTTTACGTATTTGACCCACAGCGGGGTTCCATGTCTAAACTATAACATCGCAATAAATATTTAGAGACAGAGTGAAGGCAAGAACAACAGGGTAACACATTACCAGTTCCATTTTATTGTCTATGTTTTGTCTTGTCTGTGAAATATAATATTGTATCTAGTAGAGGCTTGGATCACATTTAACTTAACAATAATGTTTTATATAAAAATAAACAATGTAAATTGTTAGTTTTATCTCCTTTAATATATTGAAAAATACTAGCAGAAGAGCTATGTATAGGTTCCTTCATTGGAGCCTTAGGAAACTGTAGGGAAAACAGACAGATACACTTAATTTCCAGAAAAACGTTTATGCGCCATACTGCTTCAAAAACGGCTGTTTTCAATACATGCATTGATATGCTAAAGTTGTTCTTTTTAGTCCTAGGCTCTAAAAACATCAGCTGAGGTCGAGGTCATCAGCTGTTACTTCGTTTATACGAATTAATTAACGACTGTAAACCATCTATAAAACAAAACAAACAGATACAATTAATTTCAAGAAAAAGGTTTTTCGTCATACGGCTTCAAAAACATCTGTTTTAAATACATGCATTGAGGTGCTAAAGTTGTTCTTTTTAGTCCTATGCCCTAAAACAACTTAGTCCTATGCTGAGGTCGAGGTCATCAGCTGTTACTTCGTTTATACGAATTAATTAACGATTGTAAAGCATCTATAAAAACAACCAATACTCTCAATAATTGTAAATAACTTTTATACAGCTGTTACCCTCGATTTGAAGGTAAATAGGTTTTAACATTTTAGTTTTTGTGAAATTGTTTGCAGTATAACGAAAAATGTAGTTCATCACTTGGACCAAAAGAAGCTTTTCGATCCTCGCTCAATTTACGGCCTCGGCAGTTAAACTTCAGTTTGTATCGTAAAGCTTCTAGTCCTAGTGATGAAATATACTATTACCTCACGAGACATAAAAAGGAATATTCATTTAAACAAAAACAGTTCATCGATTTCTTGAGTCATCACATTATTTTATCAATAATACCCATGTGTTGGATAGGAAAAAAACAACCCTAGGAATTATCATCTGTCTTTAAAGTACATACACTTCACCCTAATAAGCACCACACAATATCCTGTTATAACGCACTGGTCATATCACCAACAGAATCTCACCCCTCAAAAAGAGTGGTAGGGCATTTACCACTATGCCCTACAAATTTCTTCAATTTACATACTTTCTCTTTGAAACCAACAACTACTTACAGTAGCATCTTATTGATTTAACACAAACAAAATGAGTTTCGATTGATAATTATTAAGTATTTGAGTTCAAACCGTACAGAGAGGATAAGTTGCAAATGTTTAGAAATTTTGAAAACGCAGAGTTCAGCAAATAAATCTACTAAATGGCGGAAAAATTTACTTATTTTTATGAGTCCTTGTAGCAATACGGTTTAAGTGGTCGTTTTTCCGATAGTGGGAAATCCAACGAGTCACGGTGTGTTTCCGTGCATTTTTTAGTTCTTTCCAAACTGTACAGTATCCTCAAGGTAGGAATGTGTCTGGGGCGGAGAGGAAAAGAGGGACCTCCACACTTTGTTTGTTACGTTTATTTTCAGCGGTACAACCCTAATAAAATATATAGACCTCAAATGCTTCTGTGTAAACGCGTACCCTACTTTCGTTTCTTTTATCGGTGTAAATAAGAATAAAACGTTTAAAAAAGTCTGTCACGAAGTTGTAACTTTATGAATTAAATGTAGCTAAGCAGTAATTTGTGTAGCTAGTTTTCTTCTAATGGATTGTACCGTCAAGTCAGGCTAGGGAAGCTAGTAGAAGGGAGGACACACCCCTGACACTAGACACAATCCTAGACTGAGGCTACTGTATCTCCTAGTAATTGCAACTGTAAATATGATGGCGTACATTTAGCATCGTCATAGTGACGCCAATAATATAGGTAAAGATAATAATTAAACTGTTCATAAAGGTTTTATTCGGGCGCCATTTTTTGTAGATGAGGACTTTTGTTACAGACTTTATAATATAGATCACGGCTTGCTATACCGTTTATTTTACTTCTTGTATTACCTAAAATCCATTTTTTTGTAGTAATGTAATTAATATTTTAATTTTTATTCAAATAAAGACACGATAAATATCTTATCAGTTCTGGGTGACTGAGTGGAATTTATATTCATTCAAAAGATAACGGAGAAGCTTTTTGTGCTACTTTGTCTCATCAGAAGGAAATAAACTACTTTGTCACATGAAAAATAAATACATTAAGATCTTCCTAAGAGTGAAGTAGTGGAATATCCCTCACCTTCCCCCTTTATCTCCTTCTCTTATCTCTTTCTTTAGATCCTTATCCAGAGAAGACAAATGCTTATCAGTACTGCGGGACTGAATACGATTTATGTAGTAACCTTTCACAAAGATAAGAGATAAGCTTTTTGTAATGCTTTGTCACATCAAATGGAAAGACATAATTGATTCATACTTCATAAGAGTGAAGCTGTATATCTTCTGCAGTTCCCTTTTATCTCCCACTGGTAGCTGTCATTAAAAACATATATACAGTCGAAACTTGTTTTAATTGAGCCGTATACGCGTCCACAACTTAAATTGTATTGGATTGAAAAAGTGCTTTTAATTAGTAGAATCATATTTATAAATAAATATTGAGCTTGACTTGTTAGATAATAATAGATAGAATAAATCTCGAACACAAGATATCACAAAAATTAAGTTTACTTAATCAAACGCGTTTCAACGACAAATTCGCCATCCTCAGTGATACATGAGCTACAATATATAAACTACAACTATTTATAAGTAAACGTAATTTTTGTGAGATCTTGTGTTCGAGATTTATTGCATCTAGTAGGGTCAAGTATAATTTTTGGTTTTATTTTAAACGTAATATTTTCTGACTTACAATTTTGCACACTTGTTTGGGTTAAAATTCTAAAATTTCACTAAAATGATTAACATACTAAATTTTAAACACAATAAATAGGCAAATAAAAACACAGTTTTTCTTTTGTAAAATTCTATAATTTATTAGGTCTAGCCGACCATGGTTTCGCCAGTTACAGCATTGACGAGGCTCTTACAGCCTCGTCTATAAAATTATAGAATTTTACAAAAGAAAAATTTTGTTTTTATTTGTTAAAATGGAATTCTATCAAGTACCGACGGTCATCAGTGTAAACAATATACAATAAAAGGCGTTTACTTCTAAATTTTATAAAATCAAAGGAGACACTTTCTGTTTGAATTTCATATTATTTAAATATTTTCAGTAACACTGTGTTTATAACTCAATGAGATATTTGATAAAGTAAGTTTCTGTTATTCATTGTAGATGTCACCAACACATGTTTACACAAAACCCAGCTAGAATTAAACATTATACTAAGGTGTAAAGTCAATGTTTATAGAGCACCATCCTATTAACATTGCAATAGGTTAGCTTATGAGAACCACCAATTTTGACTAATTTATTCTTTTATTTTCACACATATATACGTAGCGTAGATACGTTTATTTGATGTGTAATTATGATATATCGTTGATTGTGGGATGAGGTCTCTCTAACATTTGGAAAGTTCTTAACAGCCCAAATGAGTGGACAGGTTTTAATCAAATATTTTATGTGGCAATGTTTTAGTATCTCAGCACTTTTATTTTTTATTTCAAGGTCATTCATAATTAGGGGTAGTTGAAATTGAAAAAAAAAATCTGATTAAAATCATCTCCAATAATTTGGCTGAAGTGTAAACATAAAGGACCCTAGGAAACTTATTCGTTGTATTATTCCCAAAATACTTGTTCTGTTTAAAAAGAAAAACAATTTAATGATGAACTCTTTCAAAACAAGTAATTACAAAAATTACAATCTAATAATTTATTATAAAGGTTAGTGAAATGTAAAGTTTAATTATGCAAACCTTGTGTGAAATATATCAAGTAAATCATACAGTTCAGGAATAAATGAAAAAAAAAGCAAAACATTAATTTTTTCGGGGTCGGTTTTTATTTGGTTGTGTACACGATTGAAGCAGAAAGTTTGTACAATGTTTTTGCAATGTTTATTTATTAATTCATGTTAAATAAATCGGTCCTGGTCCAGATAGACAATAAAAAAAAACACGGTTTACGAACAAGAATAGATGAGTCTAATTGCTCTTATACAGTGTAGGCTACATAGAACTGCACTGAATGGCTTCGTCGTTTTTTTATTTAAATCCTGTTTATTATTTCCTGTGGATATACTAAAAACTAAAATTTACTCAAATAAAATTTCATGTGGTGATTCAAAATTAAAATATTTCCAACTTATGGTAAAGCGGAAGGAGGCACCACATTAAATACACAATAGTTGGCATGACTAGCAGTTCACGTGATGGTCAAGAGATTACACAGAAATTACCCATTTTGTAATTTTTTAATATTTAAAGTGTTAAATAATTAAGCGGTGCAAAAACATTACTAAGACTTAGTCGTTCAAATATCGGGCTTTCCGTGATCCACTAGTACGACAATAAATATACGAGAATTTCCGTTTACGAACGTAATTTCACCATTTTTGTTTACAAATTATTTTAAAATAGTCTCAACAGGTTTTGTAAAAACTTGCCAATGTGCAGCAATTATGAATATTTAATTTAAAATTTATCAATTAAAAATAGTTTTGTTTTCTAAAATCAAATACAGTTCACAATTTAAATTTAAATCATCTATATATTCCTAACCAACCTTGTCAACTTTCACTCAAATAAAGTACTGTTTTTGTTTAAAAGTGTTTTCTTCCGGCTTATTACAAGTTGAAAAACACTATATTGCACGGAAAAACTTTTTGTATTTTGTTATATTGTAACTTAGAGGAATAATGCAGTAAGATAAGACTAAGTGTATCGTATAACTTGCAGAACACTTAAGATTAGGTACATGTTGGATGGTACTAAATTGCTCAGAAAACATTTTGCAACTGGGTTATAACTTAGGAGATTAGTACCTCTCTAAATCAGAGAAATGACTACTTAAACCATGTAGTTACCAGAACATTCACGTTGAGATATAGTTGGAACTAGACAAAACTCGTGAAAAGTTGGATTTTAATTTAAAACGTTAAAGGTTCAGGAAAACAATTTAAACCGTTAGACACATAAATACGAAGTACCTCTTCTCGCTATTTAGGAGATTTATTTCTTATGTTTGCTGAATTCTAGATTTGAAAAATTGGTTTACATCAAAAGTATACATCACTGTACCCTTCGAATTCAAAATATTTATAAATTATCAATCGAAATTTCTTTTGCTCATGTATAATCCATATTGTACTTTAAATAGTTGTTAGTTTCAAAGAGAAATAAAGAATGTATGTTTTGAATTCTTTTAAGAAAATTTGTCTGAGACTGATTGTGTAGGATAGTATGGTAACAAGTGTCTGCAGTACACTGCAACGGTTGAGAACATTCTGTTAGTGACATGAACTGTATGGTAATGACAACATGTTATTTTATTAAAGTGAAGTGCATGCACTTGAAATACTGATGATAATTACTAGGGTTTCTTTTCCTTTCCAACACATGGGTATTATTGATGAAATACTCTGATGAGTCAAGAAATCGGTGAATAGCTTTTTGTTTTAGGGAATGTTCCTTTTGATGTCCTGTGAGCTCAAAATGTCTGTTTTACGTATAGTTTTCTACAGCTCAAATATTGGAACCAATATATATATATATATATATATATATATATATATATATATATATATATATATATAAGTGGTCTGCTGGTATTTTAAAACATGTTAAAGGATGTAAAAATATCAATTTACATTTTTTTAAAAAATATATAATATTTACGATTTCTAAAATAATTCGTACTAACTTTTATTTACTTAAGTGTGCATACTTAAGATCTAAACTATTCTCTATGATCCAAGTCTCTACTTAGTAGAATATTATACGTGACAGACGAGATAAAGCATTACTTCTTCTCTCCGTTACTCTGTCTCTAATGTGACGTCACTCTAACATATATTGTGATGTTATAGTTTGGACGAGGAACACCACTGTGGGTTCAAAGAAGCAAACCGACTACATTGCTAACAGGTAGTTAGTGTCCTGAATAAACATTATTGTTTAGTTTGTGTACATTGGTTTAATGTCATGCAGGATTCTAAGTAAATATGTGTCGGTAACATCTATAATGAATAATGGAGACAGGTTACACTAACTGTTTCATTTTTATATTATAACAGACACTCTGTTTATTGTTATAACTTGTTTTTCGTACTCAAATATTACAAAATTTTAATACCAGTTTCGAATTTATACAAAGTTAAGGACATGCATATTTAAAGTTAAGAAAAAGAAAATTACTTTCTTCTCCATGACTTCAGGAAGTTGTGAAACAGGTTTTTTTTTCTCGTCCTCTTTAATCCCATATAAATGTTGCCTCTTTCTTTCAACCCCATCCTCTTCTATTAGTTTCTTTAAATTTACTCTTTTCTCAGTCTTTAATCATTTTGTTCATAGTTTCTCCTGTTCTCCATAACAAATTTATAGAGGATTAAATAGAGAAATAAAGCTAAAGTTTCAAAATATTTTAATAATATAAATGAGCTACAATTGTTTCGCCCTGCGGGATCATCGGGCAACTCATTTATATTATTAAAATAATTTTGAAACTTTAGCTTTATTGTTTTATTTAATCTTTTAGTATGGAGTTTCAACAAGAAATATCTGCTGTTTGATTAAATATAACTTTATAGAGATAAATATATACACTACTTAATACATTTTTCGGTATAAATATATCCTTTGCAACAC
Organism: Aphrophora alni; assembly: GCA_963513935.1. Taxonomy (NCBI): domain Eukaryota; kingdom Metazoa; phylum Arthropoda; class Insecta; order Hemiptera; family Aphrophoridae; genus Aphrophora; species Aphrophora alni. Next base: position 36,181,469 of record OY740776.1, read on the forward strand.
GCGTTCTCGATTTGACTCTATTTCTCCTCTCCTTCTTCCACCTTGGAGTACTTAGAATTACGCCTCTTTGAGTTAAATAATAATACAGGTTAATGAAGATAGTTTTCTCTTGTCAACTGTCTTGCTTCAGACTCTTCAATTAAAATAAACTCGTTGCAAAATTTAACTTCAAACACTTAGGTTAACGAGATCACAGTATAACATAGTTTAGTATATTGTAGGAAGTGAAATGTTATTATAAATAACTAATAACAGGATTTTTGTTGGCTCTTGTGCTGTTTTAAAAACCGGTGCAACAAAATTACAATAACTTTCTTAATCACTAATTTTGAAATCGTTTAAAATCCAAAAGTATTTCGTCATGAAAATCTCAGTTCTTGAATTGTGAGTAAAATAATGAAAATGCCGTTTAAAAATACGTTATTATGCAGGGGCTAACTTCGCTTTGCTTTTACCATAAACACACCTTCAGCTTAAATTGTACGATATATATTTTTTTGCGAACTGTAATGATTGATATTTATAATTTTCTAAACGAGTTTCGTAGCTATTTACATTTATTTAAAATATTGACAAAATGTGCATAGCATGCGAATATCATTAACAGTCTAATGTCACTTATTTTACTAATTTTTTACCAATAAATCAGGAACACACAAAGTAACAATTAAATTAACTTATATGGTTTCCACCAGGTGACTTTTTTTTTTAAACACTAACGCGTTTCAAAGCATCTGCTACATCTTCAGAGTTCTTTTCACTCAGTTGAGATCGTTAACACATTAAAATAAAATATAAAAACACACGGACATTTACACACACACACACACACACACACACACACACACATATATATATTTATTATTTATACATTACTTATCATATCGCGACACTTGGGATGCGCATGATATCGATTTTTTTTAAAACAAAAAATGAGTAGTGAGGTTGTTTTTCAAAATTACCTTTACCAATTTCGTTCAAATTTTAATGAAGTATAAAAACTAATTATATGAACCCTTGCAGGTAAAAATGCATTACGAATAGTCAGAGGTACATTGAAACAAGAATATCTATAAATTAACATTAAGATAAAATACAGTTGAGACGTACAAAAATGTTCAATAGACGTTTATTGATCTAAAAGTGCCCTGGGAAATATGAAAGTTACACCTAAACCTTCGTTATAATTCACTTTGTGAACTTTACTATAATAAAATTACTGGAAATACTTTATAAAGGAGAAAAATCAATCAGAAACAAGGCCGCGGTATAATAACTAATGAAGTCCAAAGTAATTTGAAGTCCAGACTTATAAAGCTTATTTGAAATTAGTAAGCGTGTTTATACACAGGTGGGAGTGACGCTTGAAAACGCTCAGTCAATTTACAATCATCAATACAACAGTCGTATAACAGGGTTATTCAAAAAATAAAATGTATTAGGATTTACAATTTAATAAATACATAAATCAAATTTGTTAGGGTATTTCAAAGGCAAGAAAAACCATAAAAATCATTACGAAATCAATATATAAAAGTGAAGAGTGTGTGTGAAATAGCGTTACTAACTTCAAAGAATTGTATATAATTTGTAATTTCAAATTTATCTAAGGGAGAAAAAATATGCAAATTTACCAAATAAATACTATAATTAAAAATTAACTTAAATTAAACAAATTCCAATAAAACCAAATATAATATAAACTTATCAAATTTTAGTATAAAAAAAAAATAGTATGATTTAAAGTTTAAAAAAAAACCTTTAGCAGCTATTAGGATTTTACGATACCAAGGAATTTCAAGGAGCTAAAAAAATCATTAATTTAATCTGAATGAAATATAATTTACTTTTGTAAGTAAGAATATTGTAAAACAATTTTCAATTACATATAGCAAGTACGTAATTAATTCTGCTTTTAGATAGTTAAGTAGTTCATTCAAAGGGGATATTTTATAGAATTGAATGTTGAAACACTTGTGAACAGTTCTCTCTATAAATAAGATTTAAAACAATTTTTATAATAAAACAACTAAATAAATTTTGTAAGATAGACATCATTGTTGTTTAACAGTATAACAAACACACAGAACACAATTCTCACAAAAAATACGCCTAAATATCAGACGCGTTTCAACGACAAGGTCGTCCTCTTCAGTGATACACGAGCTACACCAATCAAACTATATCAAAGTTATAGTTTGATTGGTGTAGCTCGTGTGTCACTGAAGAGGACGACCTTGTCGTTGAAACGCGTCTGATACTTAGGAGTATTTTTTGTCACAATTGTATTCTATGTGTTTGTTATACTGTATAATTTTTCTCATAAGTCAAGCTCAACATTTAATATATTGTTGTTTAAATTACTTGATTTATTTATAAGACATAAAACTCCCGATCTTTTAAATCTGTTTTAACAATATATTAATAGCTTTAGATCGTTCAATATCATCTCTGTAGTTATTTTAACCTAAGTACAAAACATATCTCGTACAAAAGCAATTTCGATTCGTGGAATCGAATCAGTTGGAATTATTGTTAAAAATTAAAGTAAATTAATTTACAACAATAAGGAATTTCCTAAGCGCGTCATGGTGTACATCCTCTAAGTCTTATATGGTAAATTATTAAATGATGGAGTGACTTTGGAGTCTTATAGGAACAAGATATCTTTAGCAATGCCACTAAAACCTCGATTGTAATATGGTTTAGGTTAAGGACGTGTTCATAGCTTACACAAAGTGTAACCCTTATTTCTTTCACATTATATTGACAACTAAAGAAGTGACAATAAAGTTTGTTACATTTTGATTTAATTTTTGGCGAGCCAGAAAGGTTTTCAAATATTAATTTAATATCGTTTCAGGAATACTGTTTCTTTGTTCATACAAACACGATACTATTGTAGGTGTTTTTAATATGTAGACAAAACCCAACTAAGTTTGAAGAACTGTACACAGACTAAGGGATACAGTCAATGTTGATTCAGGGTACTAACTATCCTATTAGGAATGTAATAGGTTTGCTTATGTAACTACAGAGGTGTTCCTTGTTTAAACATTACTATAAATATTTATAACGAGAGAAACAAATGACACGTTGACAATATACATGTTTCATCTTAAACCTAATTATTTTATCTCTGCTCTCAAGTAATGTGATCTAATAGGCAAGTAGGCTACCTTATACCACATTGGGTTAGATCAGAAATATGTACATTTTATTAGAGCTTATTCGAAAAAAAAATGTGCCCTTCCTATTGAGGCTTGAGGCAATAAAATTGTTCCAACTTTAAATCATAATAAAACCTATATTTTCTTATACTGGACATATAGATGCAATTTAATTAAGTGGTGCAACCAAAGGTTATCTAAATATAAAATAACTATCACATTATGAAAAGATTAAACAATTTAAGCTGGAAATAGACTTGTAATAAAGTTGAATACTTTATAAAAACTAAAAGATCATATGTTAAAGTTTAGTTTTGAAGGTTTTTTTCTTCTATATTTCACTCTTAGATACGACAATGGAACTAGCTAACCAACTACCACCTATTTAAAATTATTGATTGAATTATGTTTTTGATTTAAAAAGTGATCATCATTTTTCAGATTTGCAGAATATTATAAAAAAATTTCTGTTGTCAATTTTTTGTAAACTTTTTCAATTTTTTCTAGATTAACATTTTTTGTTACTATTTACGGGACTGTCTGTCTATCTAGCAGTAAAATTTGTTTCACGAAGGCTTCGACTGAGATAAATTGATCAAATTCAATTTTTCGACCACTACCCTCAAATTTTAAGTTATAGAAAACTGAGAATAATAAACATCCAAAATAGTCACATCCAAAATAAACAGGATGAAGAAGAGATTAGAGACAGGCAACAAACCAAAATAAATCTATACATAAACAAATGAATCAAAGCGTATATATTCGTGGAAAGCAACTTCGATTTTTAACGCTTCACAAACTACCTTTTTTTAAACGGCCTATAAACTACGTGTAGGCCTATGTAAGGAAGTTACATAAACATACTTTAACTTTCATAATAATCTATTTATTGTGCACTATCGAAACTTATCTATATTGTTTGTATAAAGTATAAAGTATGAAGTAAAAATTATAAAGTATAAAGTTGAAAGTATAAAGTAAAAAATATAAAGTATAAATTACGAAATATAAAGTAAAAAGTGTGAAGTATAAAATATAAAGTATGAAGTGTAAAGTATAAAATATAAAGCATATAGAATAAAGCATAAATCATAGAGCATAAAACATAAAGCATAAAGTATAAATTTAAAGTTTAAAGTATAAAGCATAAAGCATATAGCATAGAGGATAAAACATAAAGCATAAAGTATAAAGCACAGAGTAAAAATTATAAAGCATAAAGTATAAAGTATAAAGCATAAATATTTCAGTCTGGAAAATGTTTAACATGCTTTATTCAGTTTATATAAGTAAGGGATAGACTACAATATGTAATTTAACTAATAAAAAAAAAGGTTATAGGTTGAAACAAATTACTGTCATTATGAAAAGGAAGCAAGAAAACTGAACACTACGAGGAATAGAAAAGAAAGATCATTACAGCTAATACATTGCTACTGTGAAGCAATGTTTACCGACTGATATCGTAGTGGAATTACTGGAGAGGGATTATGGTGAGAGGAGGTGAGTCTGACACTACCTGGGAGAAACACTCCAGGTGAGACAAGTCCATGTTGAATTTCCCCTTTCTCTCTAAAATAAATACTAATAAAATAAGATGAAAAGACCTCGTTCTATGTGTCCTGGTAGCATAACGGTTTAAGTCGTCGTTTCTCTTGACTAATAGTGACAATAATGTCCTAGTTTAGCATCTAACCAAAGTTACAAGTCGTTTGTTCTGTGCTATTTAGTTATTTCCAATGAGTAGCATAATGCTAAGGAATAAACTTGAAATAACCCTAAATGTTCCGGTTGGATGCTAGTGGACCACAATATGTTTCAGATTATCCAAAGAAAATTAGACTTTTATTTTTTTGACCACATCACGAGATTAAAAAAGAAAGTCTAACTTAAAACTTAGTGGTAGAAATTTAATAAAAAAGTAAGACTTTTACAAAATGATTTTAATACATTTTTGCGCAAGTATAACCTCCAGGGATTCAATCAAAATGTATTGGTCACTACCTCTAAATTTCCGGTACTTTAGTTATTATGAAAAAACAAGAAATATTCGGCTCCGAAGTCTTTAAATTAGACAAGAAATCTCTTCGCCAGCACTGAAACGGCAGTATTAATTTGTTAAAATTTTAGTGAAATGTGAACTTTTATGAACAAAACTCGTGGAAAAATGGCAAATACAAAATTATTACAATTTACTAATATTTGGCAAAAAAGTAATTGTCCTTGATGGCCATTATTAATATTAATTGAATATTATTTTGAAGTTTCTGATAGTAGACAAAGGACTTCACTTCTTGTCATTACAAGCATAGTAGTTTAATTAACATTAAAAGTATATAAATGTTGGAAGAGAATTTTTATGATTAGAGATAGAATTAATTTTTAGATTTAATTTAATCAGAGATCGAAAAAAATTTAATTTGTAGATAAAAATTCAGAGATCGAAAAGGTTACAATTTCAAAACCTTGTTAGGTCGGAATTAAAAAAAAAAAACTTAATTATTGTAATAATTATTCAAATATTAAAATTATTGAATTTTAAATTTTATATATTGGATTTTTCTTGGTTCTCTAAGTTTCTAAAATATGGACTTTTTTAACGAATTCCCCATTAATTTAAAAAGTATTAATTTAGCTTTTGAAAATGTATTAGTTACTTTAATTTTAATATGTAAAGAGTTCCCTAATTATGTTAGTTTTAAAAAATGATCCTCTTTTTACTTTTCAATTGTTTCAAATAGTATTTCATTATCAAAATAATCAAACTCAATGTGGTGAAATTTATCAGCTAAATCATCATCAATAACTTTAAGATGGGAACTCACATTATCCCTAATTCTAAACTGTTCCTTCCTTTCTTCCTGAATCCATGTTTTTTCTTGAGGCTGCGTTAGCTGTAATAGCAGATGCACTAGAAGACCTCACTTTAACACTTACATTCGGCGTTAAGTTATGTTTTAAGCATTCACTATTAAACCAAAGATGTTGGTTTTTCAAACCGTGTTTTAATTTAATTTTTTAAAAAAGAACTGTTAATCGGGCTACACTAACCTCTTTAATGTAACATCAGATATTTCTTGTTGAAACCCCATATTCAAGGATAAAATAAAGCAATAAAGCTTAAAGTGTCAAAATATTTTAATAATATAAATGAGCTACAATTGCTTCCTCTTGCGGCATCATCGGGCAACCAATTTTTATTTGAGAAAAAAAGAAGAAAATAAACGCAACCATGTTGCCCGATGATGCCGCAAGGCGAAACAATTGTAGCTCATTTATATTATTAAAATATTTTGACACTTTAAGCTTTATTGCTTTATTTTATCCTTGAGTATTTCATTATGTTTTGGTTTATATAATATAGACTAATCTCGTAGATTAGAGAGTACAATCCAATTTCATTTCCGCAATGCAAACCACCAGAGAGCCATCAAGTGCAGACAAACATTCCACAACAGACATGGTAGACACAGATAAAGCTAACGTCAGTTGCATCAAGGTTCCATTGTAAAGGTTAACTAAAGCTTTGTCTTTGCAATGACTTCTCTTTGATAATTCTGCATAACTCAAATCGCGGCAGATATCAAATTCTGTCCATTACGGTAATACCAATAGAGCCTCAATGACAGCTTCCATTTGACATTCAAACACAAACAATGTAGTTACTGTAAATATTATATTGAGCATAGATTAATAGAAAATTTGTATATAAAACCATCGCATTAGAAATGTATGTTGCGATAAACATTTTAGTACAAAGAGATGTGTTATAATGAACAAGTTATTTGTTTTTGGTCGGAACGTTCTTCAAAGGAAACAGTGTGACTTAATTAAAAAAAAATAAATAAAATAAACGCTACCAACTTTATCAATCACACATCCCCAAAACAAAATAAAATATTTCGTTACCTAAAATATTCCAATATCCAAACTAGCTCTGATTCTGTTATAAATACATAACTTATTTACCTGTGGTTTCGTTCACTGCTCACAGTCCTTCTTTCTTTCTCATTTCGAGTGGATACAACGCCAATTATTCAGGCATTATCAATGTTGATTCTTCCTTTATTGGTTTAAGTGTTACACTTGTTCAAAATAAAACACATGCACATTATATTTATGAATAACATCTGTTCACTACAGTTAACTTTAACTTTTAAACATTTTGAGTTATAGTAGTATACGCGTGTTTCTGCTTTTATGTCTAAATCGATACTGGTTCCATTTATCGATACTGTGGGTTGTGTGACTTTACTTGAATAATTTTGTTGAAAATTGTGTTAAATTAGAATATTGTTTTTTCGTTCCTGCTTTTGTATGTTTATATATTTGGAATCCTTTCAACACATTCATAGTTGGGAGTTTGGAGCATTTATGGAGTAATCCGTCAATTATTTTCTATATTAGTGTAACTGTGCCCGATTCTATTAGGTTCTCTGCAAATTTTGGGGTTTTAATTTGTGTTGTATTTTTGTTTGGAATGTGTTCTTTAAATCTGGTTTGAACGTTCTTACATTTTGCCTTATATATTGCTTGTTGCAATCGTCATCACAGATGATTTTATAAACGCCTTGCGTGTTTGTGTTTTTATGGATCTTTATTGCTTGAGTTAAGTTATTTGTTGTTCTATAAGCAAGTGTAAAGCCTTGTTTTTTGATAATGATTGCTGCGACATTGTCCAATATTCCGCTATCATCTATTCCAATATGTTTGTTGTCTAAAAGTGGTAGTTTAAAAGACCTCTCAAAATTAATTTGAAAATCTACTTAGAGCGGTAAACTACGTGTTATAAAACCCCCATAAAGGCTTTATTTTGTGACGTTTTTTAAAAATGATCAGAACTTTTTTTACAGACTGTAGGACTTTATTTCATGTTTATATTTCAAATAAAGACCAGAAAACAGCTGATCTAGAGTAACGTTTGTAACAAAAGTAAAAGCCGTTTGTACTGGTTTGTCACAAGGAAATACTTCATTATACTGCAGAAGAGTGATACTTCTTTCCATCGCTCTTTACTTAATCACTCAGTATCCTATTTTCTTTTTCTATTCCCCACTTTTTCTTTACCTATTTATATTTCATTTTATTCTTACACTCTCTACCTCTTTCCCTTCCCCACCTCTATACATGTTATTCCCCTTCACATTTACCACTTTATATATTTTTCTCTTTTTATCTCTAACTATGTCTTTTGCTCTCTGCATGTTTTTCCGGTATCAACTTTTACACTTTTGTCTTTATTTTCCTACTCGATATATCTTTGCTTATTTTATATCTATTCCTCATATTACTATCTATCTCCTTTTCTTCTTTCTTCTTTATATTTTCCTGTATATCTATTCCTCCCCCTTCTTGCTCTCTCTTTCTCTGTTAGGGTTATTTGGTGGAGAAAATTTGATGGTCCTAACGTTATAAACCGTAACGAGATGTCGTTTGCTGTTAGGTCAAATTATTTTATGGAAAGACCATAAATTTTCATAAAAGAGGGAAAACTATTTCAATTGTTATTGGTTGGTTTAACTAATTTCAAAATATCTGAATGCTTGAAGAGTTATTTAAAAATTACATAAGTTAGTAGTAAAGACTTTACAAATCTCTATTTGTAAATTCTTTACTATTAATACACCAACCAAAAATAGGCAATTGTTGACAAGCCTAAATTTTGTATTAAAGTGACGATGTTTGCACCAATCTCTCCCTATGTCATTTCTAGAATTTATTTTCAAATCTTATTCTCTGCCGAATTTAGTCTTTGTATTACTCTCTCCTTCCCAGCCATAGTTGAATCTTCATATCAACTTCCCCTCTATCTTTAGTTATATTCAACCCTCCGTTCTCTATCTCTTTCTCATTGATATTCTCTCTATCTATGTTTAAACATTAAGATTAGATTATTCGAATTTTGTACGGAATTTCAACTTCACAATTTTTCTCTTTTTTTTGTAATAGAATCTCTTTCATTTGTTATGAAATGATGATCTTAATGAATACTAGGTTTAGCAAGAATTAGCGCAAACAAGTTGGGTTAGGTGGGTTATATATAACTGATAATAACTGCGGATAAGTGATAAGGTAAGTCAATAAGCAGATACATACGTCAACATACAGATAACGTGCATAAATAATATCATTACAACTTTGTACTTTGTTATTTTTTTTTTATATCCATTCTATACCTACCAATTGGAATAAGAAATAAAATTAACCACAATATGTCTTGTAAACTGTGGAATCAGCAATATTCAATTCTTTAATTGTTTTGTTATTTTGTTAAAAAAGGATTTCTCTCGTTAATATTCCATTAGGAACATTATTTAATGACAAGTGAAAGGGGTTTAATTTTTTTAAATTGGGGTTAAATTTGAAAAAATCCAAACAGTATTTTTGTACTTTTATCTAGATCCTGTTACACAAACTTATTGTTTCTTTTTGCGTTATACGCCAAAGATGTTTATACATTTTTATTATAAATAAATAACATTTCAAGTGAAAAATATACGACCCAGAATGGAAATCGAACGCAGGACCATTGACTTTAAAGGTCCTGGGTTCGATTCCCAGTCTTGGTCGTATATTTTTCACTTGAAATATTATTTAAAGATGTTACATCTAATTTGAACTTGAATACAAACAGTTCAAAAAACTAACCTATAAACGTATATATTCACTAAATACCGTTTGTCCTATATTAGTTTTAATACTACATACACATTGGAAAATAAAATTCCACCCCTTTTTGAAAGTCACACAATAACAAAAAGAAAGAAACAGAAAGTTATATATTTGCAATATACGTAATTTTTATTATACATGACTGTAATATATAACATAAGAATATATTATAAATATAAAGATTTAATAATATAGATTAATATATACACAAATATTAAATAACACATTATATACAACTATTGTGTTATTATTATTGTCCTTAAATCTGTTAAATATTTCAAAAGTTTCAACACTTTAAACACTTTCATAAAAACCAACTTACAACGGGCATGGGCTTACACTGACTGTTCTCCATTTTGAAACTTTAGATGCGCTTATTTACAAAATATAATAATTTACAATTAATATTATATACATATAATTAGTTGTAATTACATTTAAAAATCAAACATTCAGACTTAGTCTATTTGTACACGAGACCCATATACTTTCCGAACTTTAAATTATAAAATCTGGAATTTAACTTCGTTAAAAGTACATGGAACCTTCAGCAAAAAGGGATAACATTAATACTGTATAAATATATAAAAGAAAATTTATATTTTATTTTTTACATTATATACAATAAAAAAAAGGAAATAAAATTGCATATTCGATTTGAGAATTTATATTTACTTTAAAGTTGTTATAGGCCTTTAGGATTTCAAATTAGATTACAACGCCTTTAATAATCTACAATTATACTACTTTAAAAAATCTTTTAAAGAAAACGACAAGTATTTGATCATTCAGTTTGTAATTTGACTCTAATTGAGTTAGTTCAGATATGTTCATATTATTAACAAAAGTATTGAAGTTAATATACATGTTATATTTTTGAATTGGTATATATGTAGAACAAACATCAACCTTAAAACTAGAGTTAGTACAATTTTAGAGTTTGAAGATAGTGAAATATCGTTGAAATATTATTCACATAAATATTACATTACTCTTATTAACAAGCTATTATCTATTCTAATTTAGGGCTATCTTATGATTCATAGTTTTCTTTCAGTCACAAAATTCAAATTATATTTGTTAAGTTAAAATATGTTTTATAATTTTTAAAACTATACATTTCTTTATTAGATTTACATTAAATAGTTACAAAATTAACCAGAATAGAAATTAAAACCAAACCAAACTTAACAACATTTAGTTAAATATATTTTTTAAATAAATTGAAATTTTAATTTATAACAATATTGTTGAAAATAGCACCTCTAAATTTAAAAAATACTATGTTTCCAGTTTGTAACATTTTCCTTTTAAAATAGTAGTTATAGAAAAATTTCACGATTTATACCATCGACTAGTTGAACAATCAATAAAAATTAATACACATTTCCTTCCATATCCATAATTTTATTAAAACTTTACCGACTTGCCAGTGACAGCATTGTGTACGTAGTTATGTGTTTCAATATTTTATTAGGATATCACTGATCGTTTAAATGCCTACAATAAATCGTTGCTTTATCTCCTGTAGGACATCGTTCTACAGCATTAAAATCACCAATTTCTAACACTCTAAAATACCATTTCTACTTAGAAAACAAATAAGCATTAAAATCTCCAATTTTATAACACTATTTACAGTTAAACAACGAGCAAAGAGTTACCTAATTTTCCTCGCTCTATGTCTGGCATGACTTACACCACACAGAATTCTCTTGAAGGCTTGTCTGAATTCAGGACTAAATATTGTATATATGACTGGATTTAATGTAGAATTGAAATAACCCAACCAGAGGAAAAAACTAGCTACGTAGTCATTTATATAACACGAGTCACAGAGCGGCATTAGTAGTGCCATAATGAAGAAAGGTAACCAACAGACCACAAATGCTCCCGTTATTATAGCAAGAGTTTTCGCCGCTTTTTTCTCTCTTTTTGCTTCTATCGATTCCTTTTTTAGATCTCTTTTCTTTTGGTGGTTCGTCGGCGGTTTTACGCACGGACTGTTTGGTGTTGTTGCCAGTTTCGCGGCTACCACTGGCAGTTTATTTGTTTCGTTTTGATGACTAGCAGATCCATTGTTGGTAGTAGCTGTAGTGCCGGAAGATTTTTCAGGTGATAGATTTGGTGTAGCGGCATTGTTGGAGGATATAGTGAAAGCTGTTGTCGCTTGAGGGTGATGATCGACGTTGCTTTCTCGTCTCGATATATCGTCATCATCTACAACTTCGACGGTTGAACACGTCGATTGACCTTCCACTAAAACTAAAGACGCTGCCATACCTTCACACTGAGATTGACTTTCTTTCGGTGGTCTTTTTAATCTTAAAAACTTTCCTTTCGATAAGAAATTCAATCTTGTAGTTTTCTTGCTCTTATCAGTTGACTTATCCTTAGAACTTTCTAATACCGCATTCCTCTGGGCTCTCCTTCTACGGATTCTTTTACGAGCAGTTTGAAATATTTTCCAGTAGAGTACTAGAATAACTAAAAGAGGAACATAGAATGTGGAACATGTGGCGAAGATTTGATATCCGACGTCTTGACTGACTAAACAACGTTGTTGTAGATTGATGCGATCGAGATAATCTGGATCTTTCCAGCCGAACTGTGGTGCGAGAGAGACGACAATGGCGACTGACCAGACTACTACTATCATGGTGACGATACGACCACCGTTGCGAGTGTGAATGTAGTCGACGTTTGTTACGGCCCAATATCTAGAACAATCAAAGATAACAAATTATAGTCGATTTAGATTTTACACTTTGAATCGTTGAACTTTAATGTTTACTAGATATTAAATATTATAAAGGAGTTGGGCGTCCCGCAATATTGCTATATCTTAGCTTCTAGATGACGTAGGAAGGTATCAATGGAACGCTCTAAATTGGGGAATCTACAGGGTGTGCCGAAATGCAATTTCCATATACAGGATTGTAAAAAAGTCCCGCATATATTGCAATATCTCAGCTTCTAGATGACGTAGGAAGGTATCAATGGAATGCTCTGTATTGGGGATATCTACAGGGTGTGCCGAAATGCAGGTTCCATATACAGGATTGTAAAAAAGTCCCGCATATATTGTAATATCTCAGCTTCTAGATGACGTAGGAAGGTATCAATGGAATGCTCTGTATTGGGGATATCTACAGGGTGTGCCGAAATGCAGGTTCCATATACAGGATTGTAAAAAAGTCCCGCATATATTGTAATATCTCAGCTTCTAGATGACGTAGGAAGGTATCAATGGAATGCTCTGTATTGGGGATATGTACAGGGTGTGCCGAAATGCAATTTCCATATACAGGATTGTAAAAAAGTCCCGCATATATTGCAATATCTCAGCTTCTAGATGACGTAGGAAGGTATCAATGGAATGCTCTGTATTGGGGATATCTACAGGGTGTGCCGAAATGCAGGTTCCATATACAGGATTGTAAAAAAGTCCCGCATATATTGTAATATCTCAGCTTCTAGATGACGTAGGAAGGTATCAATGGAATGCTCTGTATTGGGGATATCTACAGGGTGTGCCGAAATGCAGGTTCCATATACAGGATTGTAAAAAAGTCCCGCATATATTGTAATATCTCAGCTTCTAGATGACGTAGGAAGGTATCAATGGAATGCTCTGTATTGGGGATATCTACAGGGTGTGCCGAAATGCAGGTTCCATATACAGGATTGTAAAAAAGTCCCGCATATATTGTAATATCTCAGCTTCTAGATGACGTAGGAAGGTATCAATGGAATGCTCTGTATTGGGGATATCTACAGGGTGTGCCGAAATGCAGGTTCCATATACAGGATTGTACAAAAGTCCCGCATATATTGCAATATCTCAGCTTCTAGATGACGTAGGAAGGTATCAATGGAATGCTCTGTATTGGGGATATGTACAGGGTGTGCCGAAATGCAATTTCCATATACAGGATTGTAAAAAAGTCCCGCATATATTGTAATATCTCAGCTTCTAGATGACGTAGGAAGGTATCAATGGAATGCTCTGTATTGGGGATATCTACAGGGTGTGCCGAAATGCAGGTTCCATATACAGGATTGTAAAAAAGTCCCGCATATATTGTAATATCTCAGCTTCTAGATGACGTAGGAAGGTATCAATGGAATGCTCTGTATTGGGGATATCTACAGGGTGTGCCGAAATGCAATTTCCATATACAGGATTGTAAAAAAGTCCCGCATATATTGCAATATCTCAGCTTCTAGATGACGTAGGAAGGTATCAATGGAATGCTCTGTATTGGGGATATCTACAGGGTGTGCCGAAATGCAGGTTCCATATACAGGATTGTAAAAAAGTCCCGCATATATTGTAATATCTCAGCTTCTAGATGACGTAGGAAGGTATCAATGGAATGCTCTGTATTGGGGATATCTACAGGGTGTGCCGAAATGCAATTTCCATATACAGGATTGTAAAAAAGTCCCGCATATATTGCAATATCTCAGCTTCTAGATGACGTAGGAAGGTATCAATGGAATGCTCTGTATTGGGGATATCTACAGGGTGTGCCGAAATGCAGGTTCCATATACAGGATTGTAAAAAAGTCCCGCATATATTGTAATATCTCAGCTTCTAGTTGATGTAGGAAGGTATCAATTGAATGCTCTGTATTGGGGCTATGTGCAGGCTGTGCCGAAACGCAGGTTCCATATACAGTGTTGTACAAAAGTCCCGCATATATTGCAATATCTCAGCTTCTAGTTGATGTAGGAAGGTATCAATTGAATGCTCTGTATTGGGGCTATGTGCAGGCTGTGCCGAAACGCAGGTTCCATATACAGTGTTGTACAAAAGTCCCGCATATATTGCAATATCTCAGCTTCTAGTTGATGTAGGAAGGTATCAATTGAATGCTCTGTATTGGGGCTATGTGCAGGCTGTGCCGAAACGCAGGTTCCATATACAGTGTTGTACAAAAGTCCCGCATATATTGCAATATCTCAGCTTCTAGTTGATGTAGGAAGGTATCAATTGAATGCTCTGTATTGGGGCTATGTGCAGGCTGTGCCGAAACGCAGGTTCCATATACAGTGTTGTACAAAAGTCCCGCATATATTGCAATATCTCAGCTTCTAGTTGATGTAGGAAGGTATCAATTGAATGCTCTGTATTGGGGCTATGTGCAGGCTGTGCCGAAACGCAGGTTCCATATACAGTGTTGTACAAAAGTCCCGCATATATTGCAATATCTCAGCTTCTAGTTGATGTAGGAAGGTATCAATTGAATGCTCTGTATTGGGGCTATGTGCAGGCTGTGCCGAAACGCAGGTTCCATATACAGTGTTGTACAAAAGTCCCGCATATATTGCAATATCTCAGCTTCTAGTTGATGTAGGAAGGTATCAATTGAATGCTCTGTATTGGGGCTATCTACAGGGTGTACCGAAACGCAGGTTCCATATACAGTGTTGTACAAAAGTCCCGCATATATTGCAATATCTCAGCTTCTAGTTGATGTAGGAAGGTATCAATTGAATGCTCTGTATTGGGGCTATGTGCAGGCTGTGCCGAAACGCAGGTTCCATATACAGTGTTGTACAAAAGTCCCGCATATATTGCAATATCTCAGCTTATAGTTGACGTAGGAAGGTATCAATGGAATGCTCTGTATTGGGGATATGTACAAGGTGTGCCGAAATGCAGGTTCCATATACAGTGTTGTACAAAAGTCCCGCATATATTGCAATATCTCAGCTTATAGTTGACGTAGGAAGGTATCAATGGAATGCTCTGTATTGGGGATATGTACAGGGTGTGCCGAAATGCAGGTTCCATATACAGTGTTGTACAAAAGTCCCGCATATATTGCAATATCTCAGCTTATAGTTGACGTAGGAAGGTATCAATTGAATGCTCTGTATTGGGGTTATGTGCAGGGTGTGCCGAAATGCAGGTTCCATATACAGTGTTGTACAAAAGTCCCGCATATATTGCAATATCTCAGCTTATAGTTGACGTAGGAAGGTATCAATGGAATGCTCTGTATTGGGGATATGTACAGGGTGTGCCGAAACGCAGGTTCCATATACAGTGTTGTACAAAAGTCCCGCATATATTGCAATATCTCAGCTTCTAGTTGACGTAGGAAGGTATCAATGGAATGCTCTGTATTGGGGCTATCTACAGGGTGTGCCGAAACGCAGGTTCCATATACAGAGTGTTCTATATCATTTCCCCTCATTGTTAATATCAACTCTTTATAAAATAAAACTATAGACGTCACAGGCCTGCTACTCAGAAAGAAATCTCTATTGCTCTCATGATACAGTAGCAATTAAGATTACAATTCCAATCGAAACCTGAACTCATCCAGGGTAACTAGAGAGTGGGAGACATGGGGTTTTTAGGGTGTTGTGGTTGTGGAGTGTTGTTATGGGTGTTGTAGGTTTGGAGGGTATTGGGGGTTTTAGAGGCTTATAAGGGGTATTGGCGGGGATGTTGGCATTCTGGAGGACGTTGGGAGGGGGGGGGTAGTTGGTTTGGTTGATTGGAAGTTTTACAGAACTGTTAGCGTAGTCAAATTTTGTTAGAATATCTCAAAATATGTCATTTAGGTCAAATTTTGGAAACATTCACAACCCAAATATATATAAATTTATACTCGACGTTCGGTATTAAATACATTGAGAGGTGTTGAATGTGGGATTCTGCTGGTAGGTGGGATTTGGTTAGGTTTTTATTACCTGTTCACAGCGATTCCAACAAGATGCATGGTGGATTAGGTTAGGTTAGGTTAGGTTAGGTTAGGTTAGGCAAGGTTTAGAACCGATATTTAGATTACCTGATCACGCGATTTCAATGCCTGATGGATGGTGTATAGGAGAGTCAGGTTAGGTCGTTTTAAGTTAGGTTACTTCTACCTTGGGATTGCAAATAGGTTTCAAGACGGATCATGTGCCGTAGAGGACGTAAATGTAGGTAAGGTTAGGTCAATTGAAGTTAAGTTATTTTTACCTCACTCGATTGCAAGATGGATGCTGAGTGTACAGGACGTTAGGTTAGGATAGGTGTGTCTATGTTACGTTAGTTTGTTTTATTTCTTAAACATACTTGTACACAGCGATTAAAACAAGATGCAACAAGGATACTGCGCAGTATACATTGTTAAGTTACTTAAATTAAGGTTAAATTAGGTTACTTTTACCATACCTGTCCACTGCTATTGCAACAAGATGTAAGATGGATGCTGTGCAGCAGAGGACGTCGCTTGAGGTCCACATGTCACAGAGTTCAGGACCCAAGATCCAGCCACGACTTATCTAAAACAATATTTTATAAGATACATTATAAACCGACGATAATTTAATTACACTACAAATATATAAAACACTTTAAAGCAGCTTTTGTGATATTATTAGATATTTCGACACTGTTTTGCTTATTATTGATGTCCTTGATATGATATCTATAATTTGAAGTCGTACACATAATGAAAATGACTTGCAGTTTAATATAGTGTAAACATTTCACTAACTCGCCAAAATAATAACAGAAAAAAGAAACGCAGAAGACTATTTAAGAATTAGAATAGGAAAAGTATCTCTATTTAACAGTCACACTAAATAAACTGTGCGAAATCGTACAAAATTACTCAATCATCAATCCTTTAAAACCATATAAATATCTAACAAATCTATGCATCATAGAAATTGTCACTTTGATAGACGTAGTAAAACAGTAAAAATTCAAATGTCTTTATTCTCCAACAAAAGATGAATAGTAACATAATCTGTAAAATAAAATTACAACATATTCCAAAATACGTGGAGACATACATACACGGACACATAAGAGCAGTTAACGCCCTTGTAATTGTGCTGGAGGTATTTTATCTTCTTAAACAACCTCAAGCAAACACCGTTCAGACTCAAGTCATCCGTTAGGGACAGATTGCGATTTAAATAAAGGATAGAAATAAACGTAAATAACTGTTATAAGAATAAGAATGATTCTTATTGCCCTTTTATAAGAATAACATTTGTACAACGCTTTAAATAATAAAATCTACATATATAACACAGATCCTACATTTGTACAATGTTTGGAACATATTATCCAATAATCCTGAATTTTTCCACCTCTATTACAGAGCGAGAAATTATCCATTGTCTAGCTAACTTTTAAACTAAGACAGTGTGGATATATTTGTTAATTTAATAGGAAATACACTATAAAATTTAGGACCCAAGAAAAGAAACGATTTTGAGAAAAAATTTTTTAAAATTTTTTTTTTAATGTAAGGAACTTAATCATCGTTTTCCTAATGAATAATCTATAATTTATTTTGACTCCTTCATTACCTTCATAGATAATATCTGATACTTTAATCTCGTCCCTATGGTAGTTGAAAGAGAGAATATTAGAGCCAAGAGATCGGCAAAATATCTAGGGGTTATACTTGATAACAAATTGAGCTTTGGGGAACATTTGCGGACGACCTGCGAAAAAGCAACGGCGGTGACCTCCTTGTTAGGAAGGCTAATGGCCAATATTGGGGGCCCAAGGGAGAGTAAACGGCGACTCCTATGGATGACAGCACAGTCCATAATGCTCTACGGGGCTGAAATATGGGCTGATGCCATCAGAACCAAGAAATACCGATGTAGGCTGACCTCGATACAGAGAATTGGAGAGCTGAGAATCACCAGTGCTTACCGTACAGTCTCCGAGCCGGCAATCCTGGTGGTGGCTGGTCTCATCTGGTGGTGGCTGATCTATTAGCGCAGGAGCGGAAGACCATTTATGAGCTCAATAGAATGATGAGCAAGCAAGAGGCTCGCACAAGAGCGAGGGAGAACACTTTGACCATGTGGCAGCTCCGCTGGGACAGGGAATCACGGGGACGGTGGACAGCGACCCTCATAAAAGATGTCAAAGAGTGGATAAATCGAAGACATGGGGAGGTGAATTTTTTCACCACACAATTTCTGACAGGTCACGGATACTTTCGCTCGTACCTGGAAAAGATGGGGAAGGTTAAATTAGCTAGCTGCATAAGGTGTAGAGACGCCAGACATGACGTAAAACATACGCTTTTTGATTGTGAGCGTTTTTCTCAACAGATGAGAGATATCAACAACAAGGTAGGGGACTTAACAACCGAGTCCATTATGCAGATGATGTTAACATCCAAAGAGAAATGGGAAGCAATATCAAGGTATATCGAAGCTATATTGCGATGTAAGAAGGAGGAAGGTTGGCTAGAACCATAACAATAGCAGACGAGGAGACATAAACAGGACAAAGCAGTCACCACTCTGATGAAATGCGAGAGCGGTACCGGAGTGGAATAATGCCTAGGAAAGAGAAAGGTTTTAGTCGGTAGGCCATTCGGAGAGTCCGACACATAAGTCCCCTTGGGACGAGTGCGTAATGCATTTTGCCAAACCTCTATAAAAAAAAAAATAAAATAAAAAAAATAAAAAAAAATGTCTGATACTTTAAAAACCTAGAGGTAACAAAGTGGTAGAACACCTATAGAGAACAAAATAGGAGAGAAAATGAACGATGAATGAGGTTATTAAAACAAAATTATTTATGTATTTAAATAGGGTCTGAATTTATTTCGCTTTTGCTTTAGTCACGTTCTTAGGAGAAATTGCATTTTATTGATATCTAGCTTTTAATGACTGCGGTCAAGATTTATTTATGTGTTAAAATTATACCTGAACCGAAATAGTTTTGTTACACAAACATGGGTCGATAATCCCAATTTACTATAATTTGAGCGATATCGGAGGAGGTGATTTTGAGAAATTATGTATTTTTTAGCAGCCCAATCTACTATCTTTTTGGAAAGATCACCATCATGTCTTTTGGATCTTTAGAGATTAAAATTGGGCATAATTTGGTCAAATAGCTGTAGTCAATTTTGAGAAAAATCCACTATAAATATTTTTTTAAACCTAACTTAACCTAAAATAGAGTTGCAAAAAAAAACAAAATCGCCGATATGTTGCCAAAATATGAACATACACCAAATTTGATTAAAATCGACTGTCGCTTTTGGAGTGGAGCGTACTACACACGTGACAGAGAGGGCATCATACTAAAAACTTCTTCTTTTCGAACACGGAACACCTCACAATCGATATTTTATTTCTAAATTTTCTATATTAAGTTTATTTAACAGTGAAAATGTTAATACTTTTTATTAAAATCTACTATATTACGTTTTCATATTTTCAAACTTGTAATATTATTTATTGATTTTAACGCTAATACGTTTTTTACTAGCAAGTACTGAAAATGCAATAACATTTCAAGTGAAAAATATACGACCTACACCTGGAATCGAACCCAAAACTTTTGGATTTACTTGTCAATGCTCTACCAACTGAGCTATCCAAGTCGGTTCCCTTTGGTAACTTAAAAATTGCAGCAATAAAACAAAGGAAAACCGACTAGGATAACTCAGTTGGTAAAGCATTGACGCGTAAAGCCAAAGGTCCTGGGTTCGATTCCCGGTCTAGGTAGTATTTTTTTCACTTGAAATATTATTGTATTGTAATATTAGTATGCAAAACACGCGAGAATATCTAAAAACTCTGTAATATTCAAAACACTAAATAAAAATTATTCATTCCAGTCATGAAAAAACTGAATAAATCACTTTGCTACCGCATTTTGAAAACTTTAAATTACAGGAAGTTTAACTTTTGGGATGGATTTGCCTGGGATAGGGGGGAGGATACGTGCTCTGAATATGAGTAAGGCACTTTACTATTATAATGCTTCGCTGTAATACGCTCACAGAATATAAACATAGAATAGAAACAATAAATTATAATAAGGAAATGTTACAATCATAACATTTGGGATTAAATTATAATAAATGCATGGTAGAGTGTAACACTAGTACTTTAAATGTATAGTAAACTAGCTTGGTGTGTGAAACTATTGGTTTAATTCTCTTGAGGCTCAATAAGTTACCGTGTTGCTTCAACATCGTGGGATATGTTTAGATACAATTTCAACGAAATATTAGTTGAGAAAACTGCATTTTGGTATTGACTTTGTTAGTTGAATGGGAGTTTTTGCACTTCTAGCTATAATATAATAAACTGTATAAAAAAATGAACAATTTGTTTCACTCATCCATCTCCAAAACAAAAACAAACCTAAGCTATCAAAAATATTAGTTCGTTATTTGTCAATCAAAAAGTAAAAATGAGCTTTTGTCGCCGTATATGAAAATAAACATATATATATATATATATATATATATTTAAATACCGACTTAAACTTGCTTAGCTTGTGCTTTAAACGTGTCCGCAATGTAAATCGTATACACTACTATTACATCCAGGTATTATTTTCCAAGGTACTCTTCTCTCAAATACCCTTCCCAAAGTACTTTCCTCCCGGGTACTTTTCTCCCGGGAATTCTTCTCCCAGGCACTCTTCTCACAGGTATACTTCTCCCAGGCCCAGTTGTTCCAGATACTCATCTACAAGTTATTATTCTCTTAGGTACTCTTCTCTCAAATATACTTCTTCCAAGTACTTTTCTCCCGGGAATTCTTCTCCCAGGATCTCTTCTTACAGGTATTCTTCTCACAGGCCCAGTTATTCCAGATACTCATCTACAAGTTATTATTCTCTTAGGTACTCTTCTCTCAAATATACTTCTTCCAAGTACTTTTCTCCCGGGAATTCTTCTCCCAAGCACACTTCTTACAGGTATTCTTCTCACAGGCCCAGTTATTCCAGATACTCATCTACAAGTTATTATTCTCTTAGGTACTCTTCTCTCAAATATACTTCTTCCAAGTACTTTTCTCCCGGGAATTCTTCTCCCAAGCACACTTCTTACAGGTATTCTTCTCACAGGCCCAGTTATTCCAGATACTCATCTACAAGTTATTATTCTCTTAGGTACTCTTCTCTCAAATATACTTCTTCCAAGTACTTTTCTCCCGGGAATTCTTCTCCCAAGCACACTTCTTACAGGTATTCTTCTCACAGGCCCAGTTATTCCAGATACTCATCTACAAGTTATTATTCTCTTAGGTACTCTTCTCTCAAATATACTTCTTCCAAGTACTTTTCTCCCGGGAATTCTTCTCCCAAGCACACTTCTTACAGGTATTCTTCTCACAGGCCCAGTTATTCCAGATACTCATCTACAAGTTATTCTTTTCTCAGGTACTCTTCTCTCAAATATACTTCCTCCAAGTACTTTTCTCCCGGGAATTCTTCTCCCAAGCACACTTCTTACAGGTATTCTTCTCCCAGGCCCAGTTATTCCAGATACTCATCTACAAGTTATTATTCTCTTAGGTACTCTTCTCTCAAATATACTTCCTCCAAGTACTTTTCTCCCGGGAATTCTTCTCCCAGGATCTCTTCTTACAGGTATTCTTCTCACAGGCCCAGTTATTCCAGATACTCATCTACAAGTTATTATTCTCTTAGGTACTCTTCTCTCAAATATACTTCTTCCAAGTACTTTTCTCCCGGGAATTCTTCTCCCAAGCACACTTCTTACAGGTATTCTTCTCCCAGGCCCAGTTATTCCAGATACTCATCTACAAGTTATTCTTCTCTTAGGTACTCGTCTGACAGCTATTTTTCTCTTGGATACTCTTTTCCAAAGTATTCCTCTCGCAAATATTCTCTCCCAGTATTCTTCTCACAGGTATTTTTCTCCTGGTATTCTTCTGTAGGGCACTCTTTTCCCAGGTATTATTATCCCAGGTACTATTCTCACAGGTATTCTTTTCTCGGGAACTCTTCTCCCAGTTATTTTTCTCCTAGCTACTCTTCTCACAGATATTCTACTCTCAGGCACTATTCAGTAAAGGTATTCATCCAACTGGTACTTGTTTCCCAAGTCTTCTTATCCCAGCTCCCCTTCACTTCGATTTTTTTCTATTAGTTATTTTTACCAGATATTTTTGTTCAAGATATTCTTCTTTTAGGTACTTTACACAGGTAAAATTAAAAATCTAGTTTTAATAATGGGGAAGGTTAATTTATGGATTTTACCAATTATTGATTTTTTAAATTAATTGTTTATTTATTTTGGGCCATTTATCTGCAAATTTTACTAACATATTCACAAAATCGGCAAAGCTTGAGAAATTCTGTGTTTAAAAAACAACAACAACAAAAAAAAACAGTCGATTTTAGTTTTTTACCTTTAACTGTCAAACTCTCATATTTAGAGAGATTGCGACCATTACGTTTTGTTTGAATTCTTTAAAGCTACTCCAGAACAAATTGATACATGCAATTTTAAGAATCGTAATTTTGTAATTTTTCTAACGACAGACACCCCAATTTTTGAATAATCGATAAAATCAAAAAGTCCCCATCGTGTGCAGAAAGATGCTCACATGTAAAATCGACCATGATGTTCAGCAAGGTGTGGTTGTAGTTTGTGAAGCTATGCATATTCTTAAGACTTCCAGAGGGAGGGAGTTGTTAGCAGGTTTCCCTTGAATAGAATGTACCCAAAGTGTTTACCCACATTTCGTTCAGAAGTTCACGTGAGTTGCGCTCCACTGACGTCGGTAATTTTTGAATTTTATAAGTTGCTCTTTAATTTGCGTGATGCTTACTACATCGCCATCTAAAACAAGTCGGTTGTGTATCGCCAACCTTGAAGAGTTCCTTCAATAGCTTTGCATTACATATTAATTTGACAGGTAAAGAGTATACTTTCTACTTCTAAAAATGTCACCTATGATTGACGCTCACTGCTGACGGGGAAAATTCTCTCGTGCTTCATTTGTTTCATCATGCAAAACTTAAGCCGATTACTTTGTTAACAAAACTTGAGCTACTTTTCGGGACGAGAAACTAGTTTGTTATATTTGATAATTAATTCTTAATTCTGTTTATGGAAATTTCGAGGACTTTAGATTGATATACACCTTTTTGTTGTCTTGCAATTAATTTGTTTCTTCTGTAACTCTTGTTATTTTACGATTGTTAGAGTATTCCAGGACTAAGAGTCATTATTTTATGTTTGTTTGTACTTTTTTTTGTAACCGATGAATGATCAATAGGTTTTTGCCTTTAAACATCAAAGGAGCATCTCTTTTTTATTCGTTGTAAGATATTCAAGCTAAATCAAACACTCTGTATAATTTACCAATCAAACTATTACCGATAATTGACAATAATGATAAAAAAAAAAAAATTATATTCAGTCTCAATTATACTCAAAGACTAACAAAGACGAAATGTTATTCTTACTGGGTTTGTAATTAAAGTGGAAACCAAAGCTATGGAAAGATCAAGAGATTGTATTACGGAATTAATTGCCTGTGATGACGTCACGGCATTGTCTCTTTTAGCCCGGATTTCATCTGGACGGTTTACAAAAGGCCCAACAAGAAAATGAATCAAGTTAACGTTGAATAAACTTTCTTAATTATAAAACAAAGTATTCAAAAATTCTGTAACTTTTACTCTCAAAAACTGATTCATCATTAAGTGAGAGTTAATTGTGGAATGGATATGGGTTGTGATAATATTCTGTATCTGATACTTCATGAAACTGTGACTCTAGTATCTGATACTTGTACTTTCAGTATTGTGTAAATTTCACCTAGACAGATAAAAAAAAACAAATATGTTCATATTATGTATACATGTAAATAAATTTACATTGGTGTATAACATTTACAATAAAAGATTAAAGGTAATTTGAATATTGTATAATTATATAGTTATAATAATTTTTTAAAGTAATAAATTCACGTCATCAAAAATAAGGTTGCTTTCTTTTTAAAACACCCTGTAATTCTGGGAATGACGTAAACTATCGTCTATGGGTTGATTTTTATCAAATTGTTGTGGGATGATATTTTTTGCCATTTCTTTTTTATTTTATAATTTTATTTATTGGAATAGCTGCCATCAGATAAAAATCACAACATTTCGGTTTTATCAAAATCTGTATTCAGGTAAATGATGAAATGTTGCTCAAGTATGTTCTGTGAGCATTGCAATACAAGGTACTAGTGATACAAATATTAGTTCGTGATAACTTATCGGTTCAGGAACAATTTGGAAAAAATTAAAATATTATTGTTCACCCGATTTGAATGCTATACAATCTAGGCTGAGGATACTTTTATGGCATAAGGGAAGATACTTTAGACTTTATTCTTTTTATTAAATACCATGTTTTTGGTTTATTTTTTATTATTTGACAAACATTATTTATAGATCGGACATAATTTGTGATTGTTAGTATTTATTTGACAATTATTTGCTTAGTATTTACTTGGGATGGGTGAGTAAGTAAGATTGCCCATTGTTTACCTAATATAATCAAACCGTATATAGTCTAACCTAACCTTTCTCTATACCAATCTAAACTAAACTAATTTTATCTAACCAAACTTAAACTAAACTAATCAACGTAATTTGGTCTAACCAAAATTAAACTAACCTAACCTAATTTAATATAACCAAACTTAAACTAATCTAATCTAAACTAAACTAACCTAATTTGTTCTAACCTAACTTTCTCAACCTAACGTAAACTAAACTAACCTAACCTAACCTAACCTAAACTAACCTAAACTAAACTAAAACTAACCTAACCTAATCTAGTCTAACTTAATTGGATAAATCATAACTCATACTATTTGTTTAATATGATAGATGTTTTGATTACAATACCTCATAAACAGCGCCAAGTGGCATCACAAGACAAGCCACCATTAGATCTGCAACAGCTAATGATACTATGAGGTAATTGGCAACGCTTTGGAGGTTTCTTTCTAACAAGATGGCAGCTATCACAAACACATTACCTAGACAAGACGATCAGTTGAAATTAAACATTAAACATAAATAATTCTACAATTAAAAATATTAATCAAACCTTTGAATTGATCACAATAAACACTTTATTTTCAACACGGAATCGTTTCAATAAATAAATCTTGGGCGTATTCCTTTTGACGACTGTAGTTTCTGGACGTTTCTCTAATTTAATGAAAAGTAAACGTGGTGTATATTAGTTTAACATCATGTACATGCCTGAACAGATTTTCATGAGGATAGCAATAGTTTTACAGGCCTTTTAAATTAGATGTGATATAAATGATAACATCTTAAATGAATTTGAATGATTCAACTGAACGTTTCGCTCATAAAATCTATTGAATTGTAAAATCACTCTTAAAAATCTAAAAAAGAAACTTTCTTCAAATTCTCTACTAATTTTTTTTTAAAATATACTTTTTTTTCATAGTGTTTATTATATTCCCTTTACACTATATTGCAGGCTCGAGCCTGAATAACCTTCGACTGTCGCTAGGCAAAATCTGCTGCAAGATATTTTCAAGCACAAAACAACTGTGCTTCGTCATTTAAAAAACAGAATAAGAAACGACGAAAACGATTGAAAAAGAATAAATTCAAATAAGAAAAATACGATTTTGAAAAACTAAACAAAACATAATTTTAAATAACACAAATATCTAGAAAAATTCAAGTAGTAATTGCAAACAGGATTAAAAGAAATATACAATGCAAATTAAATATAAACGTTTTCAAAACAATATTAACTATGGGAAGTTATTTTATATGTCTTTTAAATTAAAAATCAGGATATTTGATTACATAATAAACATTTGATCAAATCGAAAAGTACAAATTAAATTTTTTATATCAATGCTTTAGAAATACACAGTCTCATAAATCTGTAGCTGCTTATCAGGTAGTCTGAGACTAATCCAACTATATGGAAATGCAAGACGCATTAATATTGTTTCTATCCAAGCTAGAGAAATATAAGTACTTAAAAGTTAAAGCATTCAGGTCAATTAGTTTGTTACTTAACCTTCTAAACGATATAGAGAAGTTAGTAGCTAGGAAGTTTTTGATAGCTAGGAAGATGTGGACATTTAGGTAGATGGGAGATGTTTGGTAGATGGGGGAGATTCATAGGAGTTGGGGAGATACTTGGTGGATATTAAATGCGAAGATTGTTGGTAGATGGGGAGTTACTTTTTAAAAGAAAAGGTAATTGGTAAATTTTGAGATATTTTGTAGAGATGTGTGGTAGATGGTATAATGCTTGGTCGATGGAGAGATACTTTGCAGATGGGGAGGTACTTGGTAGATCGTAAGACATTTGGTAAATAGGGAGGTGTCTGGTGGATGGGGTTTGGTAGATCGGAAGTGCGGAAATGACAGATAGATGGGAGATAGTTGGTAGAAGAAAAGGTAATTGGTAGATTTTAGATATTTAGAAGATGTAGAGATATTTGGTTGATGGTGGGATTCTCGGTAGATGTGAAAATATGGTAGATGTAGAGATACTTGGTAGATCGTAAGACATTTGGTAATAGGGAGGTGTTTGGAAGATTGACTTTGGTATTTCAGTTGATGGTTGATAGATGAGGAGGTGTCTGGTAGATAAGGAGATGCTTGTTATATGGCGATATACTAAGTAGAAGGGAAGATACTTGTTAGATGGATCAGTAATACTTTCATATTAATCAGCATGAATACCTCTCTGGGAGATCAAGGCAAATTTCACCACTTGTTAAGTAGAGTTACATAAATCTGCAGAGATTCTTCTATTTTTGAGAATATAATTTCTTCGATCAAAGATAAATGTAATTTTATCTTCAGAATAAAGCCAGTGCAAATGGAATATGCAAGGATATGATTTGTTTTTACAGTCAGACAGCCTCTAAAAGAATAAATGAGCACCGAAAGACTTCAGAATTGGAGAAATAAGATTTGAAGGAGTTGCTGATTTTAGCTATCTGGGTACATACATGGTAATAGTAGAGTAATACAAGAAAGGAATTCGTGGGCATTAATGAAATAAATAGTGGTTTAGGAATCATATTCTACAAAGAAATATGATATTCAAATTATACAAAAACATTTTTTGGACCTGTCGTTATATTTGGTTCAACACTTGAGACACTTGGACTATGGATGTATGTAAATCCTTTCAGAATATTTAAGACAAGCATAATAAGACAAACAAAGATTTTTTAATATTTAGGTTAGGTTAGGTTAGTTTAGTTTAGGTTAGGTTAGGTATGATTGGATTTGCTTAGGTTAGGTTAAATTAGGTTAGGTTAGCTTAGGTTAGGTTAGATCAGGTCAGGTTAGGTTAAGTTAAGTTTGGTTAGGTTAGATTAGCTTAGGTTAGGTTTGGTAACACATGGTAATAATAATAATAAATATGAATTCCTACTCACCAATTACTGTAATCAGTATGAGTATACCAAGAAAAACCGCCATGGATAGGTTAGGTTAGGTTAGGTTAGGTTAGGTTAGGTTAGGTTAGGTTAGGTTAGGTTAGGTTAGGTTAGGTTAGGTTAGGTTAGCTTAGGTTAGGTTTGGTAACACATGGTAATAATAATAATAATAAATATGAATTCCATACTCACCAATTACTGTAATCAGTATGAGTATACCAAGAAAAACCGCCATGGATAGGTTAGGTTAGGTTAGGTTAGGTTTAGTTAGGTTTGATTAGCTTAGGTTAGGTTTGGTAACACATGGTAATAATAATAAGAATAAATATGAATTCCATACTCACCAATTACTGTAATCAGTATGAGTATACCAAGAAAAACCGCCATGGATAGGTTAGGTTAGGTTAGGTTAGGTTTAGTTAGGTTTGATTAGCTTAGGTTAGGTTTGGTAACACATGGTAATAATAATAAGAATAAATATGAATTCCATACTCACCAATTACTGTAATCAGTATGAGTATACCAAGAAAAACCGCCATGGATAGGTTAGGTTAGGTTAGGTTAGGTTTAGTTAGGTTTGATTAGCTTAGGTTAGGTTTGGTAACACATGGTAATAATAATAAGAATAAATATGAATTCCATACTCACCAATTACTGTAATTAGTATGAGTATACCAAGAAAAACCGCCATCACTCCCATAATAATGTAATCACTTAAAGGTTCATCCGTATACGTATAATTCCCTCCAACGCTTTCATTGTAGGTCGCATTATCAATATAGAAGGTTCCGTTATCAACGAGAACCAACCCTGCGTTGTATCTAAATATATCTTCAGGATAATTTCCCAACTTAAAAAATTCTGAAGATGCATCAGTAGTGAAAGTTCTACTTTCCGTGTTTACTGCATCATCAAAGTTATCTATCCTGTTTCTAAATTTCGCCACCACTCCACTACTACCGTTAAAGTCATTGCGTATGTTCGCTAACATTGGTATTTCCATTTTTTGTATCTTTTCTTCTTGTGGTACGTTACTAGGGAATTTTTCTTCTCGCCTAGTTTTATTTCTAAATGGTGTGTTTCTATTTTCGTAGATGTCATATTGGGCTGTAAGCGGAGTTTGATTACGTTGTTCATGATAGGAGAAGGAAGGTTTGGAGATGGCTTTAGCGACAATAGTAGTTAGATCCGTGAAGAGGATGATAAGAACAAAGTAGGCGATAAGGCGTGAATAGAAACGATTTGTTTTGTTTTTGTGAGACTGGGGCTCAAATTCATGGGTCAGGTTTACAGCCACCATTGCAGAATGAAAATTCCTCTCTTGTTCTTCATGACGAATCTGAAACAAACGAGTTAAAAATTAGTTTATGGTTTCTAGTAGGTGGAATAATATTTTTTTGTAATATAAATTATGTTAAGGGTGAAGTTTGTACAAATAACATTGCAACTAAAAGCTTTGAGTGGATAAAAGTCGAATTGAAAAATACATATACAGTATCCTCAAGGTAGGAATGTGTCTGGGTGGAGAGGAAAAGAGGTGTCCGACACTTTGTTTGTTGCGTTTAAGTTCAGCGGTACATCCCCAATAAAAAAATATAGACCTCAAATGCTGTGTAAACGCGTACACTACTTTCGTTTCTTATATCGGTGTCAATAAGAATAAAACGTTTACAAAAGTCTGTCACGAAGTTGTAACTTTAGGAATTATATGTAGCTAAGCAGTAATTTGTGTATCTAGTTTTCTTGGAATGGGTTGTACCGCCAAGTCAGGCTAGGGAAGCAAGTAGAAGGGAGGACACGCATCTTACACCAGACACACTCCTAGTCTGAGGCTACTGTACGCAACTTTAATATAAACTGATTTTATTTAATATAAATCAAATATTTAATTTCCACATTTATTTGAGCACTCCAAATCTGTAGTCTGAAAACCCAAAATAAAATCAATGTGGAAATTAATTAACACTACTATGCTTAACAATGTTTGTTGTGTCAAGAATTCTTCTTCATTTTTTTCTCGTCTATAAACTTTAAAATATAGCCGTAGTATAATACGTTTAATTAATCATTATCAGAAATTAATTAATAGAAAATAGAAATGAAATCTACAATAAAAAATTTAAAAAATCAATTCTGGATGTAATGGTACCAACTCCTCCACCTCCCTACGATGAGAAATAGCGAAGTTATTGTCAAAAATGTAATTATTACCCTAACCTCACAAAACTATGTGATATTACAAGACCTGCTGAAGTCTTGTCACCTACATAAAAATAGAGAGGGGAGGCGTCTTCATATATGTAAAGCTTTGAGGATTTCCAGGGCCGAAGCACCAACACGAGCAAAGTGAGGGAAGACTGTAATATATACATACTAGACCCATTAAAGCCTGGCCGTCGTCTAGAAAATAATGTACAATTTACAAGGTTCAGAACAAAATTACAGACTCTTTGATCAAATAAAACAATTAAACATTTTCTAAAAGGAACAGAAGAGCAATTTTCGGGTGTTATATTTATAGAATCTGCTTTTATTGTATTGTATATTAGGGCTGGGTAAGTACCACGATGGTGCCATTAATTTTTTTAATGTTGGTAACAATTGCAAGCTCGTGATGTTTCTTTAAAGACGCAAAGAAAACAAGGACGATTTTAGATTGAAATTTAAATATTTACACTTTTAATGTTTAAATGACTCGCAACAAGTTATTACATAAATTTATAGATTTTATGTTAAAGTTAATTTTCAAAGTGTACAATGTATAAATGTTGAACTTAAAATCAATAAAGTTAAAACAATGGCGGCATTGAAGTGGATGTAACGGTCAAACCACTTCACCAACCTTGACAACAATGGCGGGATACTTGTCTACCCACTTCACACAAAGTGCTGACTTCATAATATAAAGAGTATTTTTTTTAAATGTTCGGAGTTAAGGTATTCTACAATGAGGAGAAATAATAACAACCATTATACGCTGACTTGAGAGACGCGTTCATTTTTTGTGTTTTTATTTTTGCAAGTTTCATATGTAGAGATAGTTTCTTGATTTGTCGAAACATTGATGTCGTTAGTTATTGTGAAATATAATAGTTTTTAAGTCCTCTGAATCCAAAGTAATGTGTTTTATGTCTATTTGTAGTCAGATCATTGTTTTACAACACAAACTAATTATATAGGGTACAAATAAAGCACATACATATTCTTTTTTTGTATAACATAGAATTCTATCAAGTACCGTCGGTCATCAGTATACACAATAAAAAATTATACAGTATGTTATTAAAATATCCCCCTTAACTTTTGTATTAACTTAAATACATCCAAACCCTTTTGGGAGTGTTAACTAGGCCACGTGATGTTTAATTTATGATAGTTTTGAATTTTTCAACTCTCCCAAAAGTAGAACATTTTGAAGGTTACTCAAAATTTCCAATAGGTACCCACATCTTGTGGCATGTCAAATTAAACGGCATACAAAACAAAATTAATTTTGCTCACCAAATGTTTTTGATCGATTATAACAAAAATAGTACTTCAGTTTTAAAAATTATGAAATCGCTAATTTATGAAATCAGAGCAATAAACTGTTTTTAAAATGCTCGCTATATTAATCTGAGAGAAGCATTTCACGTTGAACTGAATTTTACCACTCCCCCTAAAAGTATTTAGAGTTGTTTTGTGGTGATTATTTAGGTTAAGTTTTTAAACAAAATGTAACTAACATATTAACTGGAAAAATAATATTTTTTGAAAATGTCATACACATTTTGAAATTATATTTTTAATAAAGTTAAAAGTGAAAATTGTTGTATTAGTTTTGTTTTAAAAAGAAATTTAACATCACATGACTGTTTTTCTTTTTAGTATTTTGAATATGCCGGAAACTACAAAACTTTTGGAGGACAGTTAAAAGTTAGTTCAACGTTGAATATTGTCTCAAGTTTTGACAAACGGTTAACTTAAAAACCACTCAAGGTCAAGAATTCTAGCAATACAGTAAGAATAAAACAGGTAAGACAGCACATTCTCTTAATTAAAAATAAGTACAAATTTTAGCATTTCAGTTGTAATTTTAGCCTCTAATATTAGTTAAGGATGTCCTACACTAATTTTCTAGTTGTCATTGCGCTTATTTTAAATAAACTGTTCCAATAATATGTCCCTGGATAAGGGTTGACATTAAAAAGTATAAAGTAACCCTCTCAGCCTCTCTAAAAGGTGGTTGTTTCCTGTCAATGTCTTAAGGGGTTTAATATTAACCATCAGTGTGTGTTAACTTGATTAATACTTTGTAAATAAATAATTTAGTTAAAACACTGTTGCAAATTGATTTGAAGTTTTCATTCATTGGTTATATCGCAAATGGTATAACTTTTTGTTTATACGAATCAATGTTTGCTTCCTCATTGTTAAATCGCTGCAAAAGTCTCATGTAGCTGTTATAACATACGTTTTTGTTCCTTTTAATCGGAGGCATTGTTACTATGAAAGGTACAATAGGAAACAGTTCAATAAACTTTAAAAATCTTCTTGGAAAAGAAATTACAAATAATATAAACAATCCTAAATATATCTTTTTTAAAACATTGTACAAAGGAATCTAAACTAACTGAGAAATTCCATATTTTGTCAAAAATAAACATTTACAATAAAAATAACAACACTTCTTTAACAATTAACCACGATTTTCTTTAGCTATCTTTTGATTTTTTTATTTAATATCAATAACAGATGTTATAGTTTTTGGTGTAGTTTAAAACTAATGTTTTTATTTTATATATGAAGAAATTATTAATATAAAACTTTTTTTTTTATCACAGATGTTTATAAATTTATTATTAAAAAGTAGCATTGTGTTAATGTCAAAACAGTCATCCCTTCTACTTTCCTTCCCTTTTGTTTTATCTTTTTTAAATTAGGGTGGAAAGAATTTTAGGCCGTTGCCTGAATCGGTTAATAACTGTTAAAAACTATAGAGTTCTACTTACGAATAAATCTCTAGCTTATTAAATAACTACGAGAGGTCGTTTTTTAAAGTAGAACTGTTTGCGCATAGCAACCGCGCAGGCTGTCACGTGACTCTCGCTCAAGGTTAGCCACTCTTGCCCAGTCCCCAACTATGCAGTCAGTTGATTTTATGCCTCTGCAACTGTTGGTTCTATCGTAACACTGCTTTGTTTGTCGCATGTTAATCAATAAACCAACCGATTGTGAAGAGCGCTCGGTTATTCGGACCATAAATGCTGAGAGATATTGCGAAACACTAACCAAGCTTAGGCGCGCTATTCAAAACTGCCGGCGGGGACTTCTGTCTAGCGGCGTCGTGCTGCTTCACGATGACGCTCGGCCTCACCTGCAGCAATGACCAAGACGCAACTGGCCAACTTTCGATGGGAATGACTGGACCATCCCCCCTACAGCTCTGACCTGTCACCATCAGACTTTCATGTGTTTCCTAAACTCAAAGAATATCTTGATTGAAAGCGATTTGAAAATGATGACGTGTTGAAAGAAACTGTTACTAACTGGTTAAATACTCAGGCGGCAGAGTTCTATGATGAGGGGATCCAAAAGCTAGTGCCACGACTTAACAAATTCTTAGATATTCTTGGTGACTATGTATAAAAGTAAAAATATATTCATACCTAAGTTTATGATACAATTTATGTTCATAAATAAAATTGCTGTTGCACCACTGAAAAACGCTTGTACTTCAAAAATGATCCATGTATATGACTGTCTGTTTATTAGGCCTACCTGAATTCTATAGATAGGTGTTACGAATTTGAACATAATTTAGTTACAATAATAGTACAAGTTATTTTAAGAAGTCAGAATGATAAACAATTGTTGTAACAAAGCTGGAAAAGTGACGACTAGCTTGACTTGCAAGTGTGGCGGACGTTACAAGTCACAAGGTGTACATGAACTGTAGATTCCTTCACTTTTAACGTAGGTTTTTAAGAATTGTTAAAATATTATTACAATGATATAACCAAATTTATTTTTAAAAAATTAATAAATTTTTCTATAAATCAACACTTCTGACATCAACCGTGTTACGACTTAGATTATAAAAAACAGTTAAAACACTGGAGTTTTTGTAGAACCTGAGAAGAAGGTACATCTACATGAATAATTGAAAAATAAAAGAGACAACCGTGGACACCTCCTTAAGCAGTTATTTATCAAAAGATGTATTAAAGAAGACAGATTCAAGTGAGCTTAATCAAACAGAAGCGGGTACACCAAAGGAAGTTTGTTTAATCTTCTTGTTTCCCAGAAGGGTAGTTAATGTTAATTACAAACATCATCTCCCCTGTAATCTTCCTTAACTACGTAAATAATAAGCTACATAATCAGCTGATTGTAATCTTAAGTAAACTGGCTGAGAAATGCAAATACACTTAATCGTAAGAAACGAAAAAAAACTACTCAACATACACCAAATACGGTGATATTGACAGAAACGAAATTTGTGTTATGTTTAAGTGGATAGGTTTGTTTATCTAATTTGTTGTTGTTAATAAACAGTTCTGAAGTTTGATTAAATTATATTCTTTAAATTGAGACCGGTATATACACACTTGGGTGGAAATAAACGGGATCAATCATTGAGTAGGGGACTGCAGGGGCAATCATTGAGTAGGGGACTGCAGGGTTCTAAACGATAACCAAGACGAACTTGGCTTGAGAAAACCTTAGAGATTTTCCGAACAGACCAGTGAACCATATGAAGACCTTGCAAAGGTGACCAAACTTTGTGTGTAACAGGAACTATTCTGAGTTTATAATTTGATAATGATAATAGATTTATTTGGTTGAAACACTAAGAAATAAATTGTAATAATGAAATTGTATAAAGTACTGTATGTTCTGTGAGAGTAATATATATAATCTATCAATTTCTCTCTCTCTCTCTCTCTCTCTCTCTCTCCCTCTCTCTCTCTCTCTCTCTCTCTCTCTCTCTCTCTCTCTCTCTCTCTCTCTCTCTCTCTCTCTCTCTCTCTCTCTCTCTCTCTCTCTCTCTCTCTCTCTCTCTCTCTCTCTCTCTCTCTCTCTCTCTCTCTCTCTCTCTCTCTCTCTCTCTCTCTCTCTCTCTCTCTCTCTCTCTCTCTCTCTCTCTCTCTCTCTCTCTCTCTCTCTCTCTCTCTCTCTCTCTCTCTCTCTCTCTCTCTCTCTCTCTCTCTCTCTCTCTCTCTCTCTCTCTCTCTCTCTCTCCTCTCTCTCTCTCTCTCTCGGTACATAAAGTTTAATTTAGCAATATATTACAATATATTATTTAAAGAATAAAATTTACACCGTTAATAGTTAGCTAATGTGTCTGATTTAGATTAGGTTAGGTTACGATATTATGGGTTGGGTTAGGTTAGGTTTCATTAGGTTATCTCAAGTTAGGTTAGGTTAGAGCCTTTAATCTAGCAAAATATTATTTAATTTTGATGCCGTTAATAGTTAGTTATGAGTCTGATTTAGGTTAGGTTAGTTTGGGTTGTGTTAATAGTTAGCTATGTGACTAGTTTACAATCTTGTACAATGATTTGTGTGACTTAAACGTGCATATTAAAATTTAGAATAAATGCATTCTCTCCAGTTTATTAATATTTCTACAAATTTCTTTATTGAAAATGTAATATGTTGTGTTCTTATAATAATGAATGTTACCTATGAAGACTTTACAATGTCAGATATTTGGTTTTATATAGGTAGAGCGCAGTAGACAATTTTTTAGTATTGTAATTTCGATAACATAATAAAATGAATTTTGAAAGAAATGTTACAAAAGCTTGGACCGACAATAATTAACTTTTGACTTGAAAATGATAATAATTCTTTTCCATCAAAGAGATAAACAACGTAAAATAATTAATTGCAGTAAAGTTTGAATAACGTTGGAGTCATTCAATTTTTGTATGAGATTAAAACCAATTGTATTTGTTCGTTTTCAATGTGGCGAACAAAAATCAAAACTTTTGTTTTTCTCGCTTTACGGTTCAGTGACCTTTTGTTTGTAATTTCAGAAGTTCAAACTTTCTATCAACAGATATAGTTTTTTGATAAAGCTTCATTCACGGAAGATACTTTCATGAAATCCAATTTAATAAAGTTTGTTATAAAGTTTTAATTTGTTTAACTGAATTAGTTTTATAAATTATACATTTAAATTGTTTTTGTTTTAGTTTACTGTAGAAACACGTCCATAATGTTAAGCCCTCCAATATTTCCACAAAGTTTAACTTTAGAGTCAACCAAGAATGAAAATCAGATTACAATGGTATACTGAGATTTTGTATAAAAAGTAAGCGAGTTATTAACTTTAGTATGTAAAAACTCTAATGAAGACTTTTAGTAGCAGAAATGTTGACGTTTTTTAGTCAAACTGGGATAATAATTAGATTTTTTTATGTTATGTTAAGCTAGGTTAGGTTAAACTAACGTTTATGTCAGGTTATTTTGTGTTACGTTATGCTACGTTAAGCTAGGTTAGGTTAGGTTATGTTATTTTATGTTATCTTATATTAGGTTAGGTTGTGTTAGGTTAAGCTAGGTTAGGTTAGTTTATGTTAGGTTAAGCTAGGTTAGGTTAGTTTATGTTATGTTAAGTTAGGTTATGTTATGTTAAACTAGGTTATGTTAGGTTACTTAGTTTATGTTAAATTCGGTTATTTTAAGTTAAACTAGGTTATGTTATTTTATGTTTGGTTAGGATAGGTTATGTTATGTTAGGATAGCTTATGTTAAGTTAGGTTACGTTAAGCTAGGTTAGGTTATGTTATGTAATGGTAGGTTAGGTTAGTTACATATATTATTATAGTGAAAGTTATGTGATATGTCAAAAAAACTGACGTCGAATTATTTCCGGTTTTACTCTTATGAACACTCCTGAATCCAAGCAATGTGTGTTGGAAATGATGTATGTCTGTCTTCCATTACCTTTTAAGTACAAACGCTATACCGATCCTAAACATGACCACTCTAAATCAATTGTAATAAGTGGCACTTTATCGATAACACTGTTTATCTGAGTTGCCCTAAGAACAAAAAACACAAAATACTGTTTTTCGAAAAGCGGTTCTAACGATTTCAAGAAATTTGCTTGAGTGCTGCCTCTAAGGACCCATAGAAAACGCGTTTGTTTCTACCTCTTCAAATATTTCGCTTTGATTGATATCGACAATCGGCTGAAATAAAAGACACAAATTCTTAAATTCTATCTATTTTCCTTAAATGTTTGTGAAATATCTACAGTAAATCATAGTGCAAAATTACAATTAAATAAATATTACGGTCTATTAGCTAAAAAATCGACGTGCAGATATTTTTAGATATAGCCGTTATGATTTCATATATAAACTTTATACAATTTTGCTGTTAAAAAAAAAGAAAAGACTTTTTATATTCCTAATACAAGATGCCAGACAGAACTTTCACACTTAAAATAAAATGGCATTCTTGTCACTGAACACATCTGCTTATCGTATAGCCACCATTACTTTTGTAATACTACACGGTTTCCAGACCTCCTAACATTGTATAATTCTAACGATTCCCTCACCTCTCATCAATGTTTACTCCCCTTCTACTCATCCTACCTCCTTTAGTTTACCACAATAATGTTACTACCTTTATATTGTGCTACCAAAATTACTCCCGTGATAATCATTTGTTTAAAATATATTAATTAAATTTTTCATAAAATAAAATTACACAATAAATTTCATAATAAACTATTAAAAATTTCACAATTCAAATCAATATCCAAGGATAAATAAAACAATAAAGCTTAAAGTTTCAAAATATTTTAATGATATAAATGAGCTACAATTGTTTCGCCTTGCGGCATCATCGGGCAACTGATTATTAACAGGTATTGAAAACTATTTATACATACACAAGTAACAGGAAACTTAATTACAATAGAGAAATCGGCAAGGGTAGGGGGAATGACTTAGCAGGTAGATGAAGGTTGATGAACTATGTTAAGGATGGGTTTTAGTAGGGGGGACGAATTCAATAGAATTTGGTCATTAAGTTGAAAATAGGCCCAAGTGTATTTATTTCTAAACATTCTAAATTATTTAATCTATTGCTTTTATTTTCTATATGTAAGAGTTTACATATAGCTTATATATATTATTGAAATATTTTGAAATTTTAAGCTTTATTGCTTTATTCTATCATTGAATATTATCAAGTGACATTCTCATTGCGGCACATAGATCCAGGCTTTGGAGTCTATATTAATAACAAACTAATCCCACAGAGTAAATCTGTTAAATATCTTGGAATGCATCTTGACGAACGTCTTACTTGGAAGCATCATGTATGTATGAAAGCAGACCAAATAAAACAAAAACTGCGCGATCTGTATTGGTTGATTGGACGAAAATCCCAATTGGCTTTGAATCACAAGAGGTTATTATATATCTCAATTATTAGACCTATTTGGACTTATGGTGCAGAATTATGGGGATGTACGAAACCCTCAAATCAACTAATTATACAACGAATACAAAATCGTATTATTCGTACAATTACAAATGCAAGATGGTACCAAAGGAATGATGACCTTCATTCTGAACTAAACCTAAAAAGTGTGTATGAGGTAATTCAAGACTGCGCTTCTCGCCATGAAAAGAGACTTCATCGACATGTGAACGTGGAAGCTATCCAACTTTTAGACGTGGAATATGACAAAAGACGACTTAAGCGTCATAAACCGCAGGACTTAGTTAATATCTAGGTTTAATACATGTTATTTTATGTTATATGTATTACTTATTTAATCTATGGATTAAGATTGTAATAATGATAATAATAATAATAATAATAAAATTGAATATGGAGTTTCAACAAGAAATATCTGCTGTTACATTAAAATACAA
This sequence comes from Aphrophora alni, assembly GCA_963513935.1. Classification (NCBI taxonomy): domain Eukaryota; kingdom Metazoa; phylum Arthropoda; class Insecta; order Hemiptera; family Aphrophoridae; genus Aphrophora; species Aphrophora alni. The sequence goes on from OY740776.1 coordinate 36,220,423, forward strand.
ATCAATATTATTCAATGACGTTGTAAAATAAAAACGAGTTTTTAAACACTTGCTTGACAGAATGAAACTTGAACACAAGATCTCACACAAATTAAGTTTACTTAATCAAACGCGTTTCAACATCAAAGTCGTCATCTTCAGTGATGCATGAGCTACAATAACTAAACAAACACTTGCTTGTTTATTATTAAAATTAATTTTCTATCTAGATCTTCTGAAATATGATCTATACCTTTGAGACAATCGACATCTGAAATAAAATATTGTACATTTCTTATAAATCCATTTCCAATTATTGAGCCATATAAAAACTATTCGAATCGAAAATATCTTTCAGTAGTTGTCAATTAAATTGTGTTGATTAATTTTAACCATCATTTATATATTTAAAAAATGTCAAAACCTTTTCATATAGTTGTCTTGAACTTAAATATTATAAAATGATATCACGTTTAAATGACAGTCAGGGTTCGCTTTCTATATTGGAATATTATTGTTGAAAGATAAATTTCTTTTATTGACGATGATTAACATTGGTTTTCGTAAACAATCCTTACAGAATGTTTTATTGAAATCGGTCTACATTCTTGTGAAACTATAAAAAAATCGTTACATTAGTGCATAAATCAAATTGATTAACAATTTGTTAATCAGGTATATTGTAAAGTTAACTAAAATATATTTAAAGAAACCGGTGATTCAGAAATAAGATAAATCAAATTAACGTAAACCAATAAGGCAGTAGACTCGAAATTCATCTACAGAATACAGTAGATGTAAAATGAATATATTTACTTTATTTAATAATTTTAATTTAGTGTATTAACTCTCATCACAGCTGGTTTGATGTCATATTTCGTAGTAAGATTCTTGTGAAGCCAGCAAAAATATGTTAATTTAGTCCGGAGTTAATTTGTGGTTGTTTTGAGTTTGTAACAAACATGTTAATCAGATTTTATCGCTTAGTTACTTAAAACGTGATTCAGTATATTAAAAACAAAAAAAACCCTAATTCGTAAGTTACATCAACTTAACTTGATCTATTACAAGATTGAGTTAGAATATACACAATGTATTTAATACGAATTGAAATTTATATAACATGTTATTTACTAAGTTAAATTGACTGTATTTAGTCTCACCACAGCTGGTTTGGTGTTATGTTTTCCCGGTGAAATTCTTGTGATATCATTAAAAATTTGTCAGAATTATCCACAGCATTTCACAATTCTATCCAATTTGTGCCCCTAAGGGAAAATTTTATCAAACATAACCTCCAACATTTTCCCAAAATACCAAAAATTGGTTACACTCCCCCTATAGTACACTATATGTATAGACTGACCACACTCATATAATTGATTATGCAATATTTCTATATCTTCAATTCCTCGTTCTCAAGTGATTAACGGTTTTCAACACAGTAAAATCTACTGTCCAAGAATGACTGCTCAAAGTTTTTATATTAATTGAGAAATCAATTATTTGTCAACATTTACCAAAAGTCACTTTTAACAAATCCTGTCCTTTTCAAATTATATTCCTTTACATTTTCTAATAAACCTAATAACACTAATGGTAAAGTCTAACAAAATTAATGACTTTAACAAAAAAAAATAATGACATTGAGTTTATCAAAAGAAGGAAATCAAACTCACTTTTACTTCCCTTATTATAAATATAAAACTTGGTACACTCTGTTACACACAATACTGGAGATTATAATTAATACTAGTTTCTGATTCACAGATTGTACGTGACTTTACCAGACATCATAAAAACTAAACATCCATTACAGTTGGAAAATAAAACAATACTTATTGTGCTCTAGTAACTTGTAAAACAATAAACAATAAAACAATGTCAGGCAAAACAATATACCTTTGTGAATAAAATTTTCTTCGCTTGTGACATAAAATAGTTTAAACAGTATAATTGTTATTTGTATTTAGATGTCTATAAAAGTAATAAAGGTGATAAATAAAAGATACAAAAATTGCATAAACTTTTTCAATCAGAAATTCCTAAAACCAACAAAAATGATTTATCACAAACAAATTTTATTTCGGTAGTTGACTGTAAAAAAACTGAAAATAAACTATGGACGCCTTCTTTGAAAAAATACTTATAATATTGGTAAATATGTTCTATTACTTAGCTTTTGTCATAAACAAGTACTTAGCTTAAAACGTTTTTCATTAAATTCAAGCCTTTATTGACAGCAGTCAGGTTTAATGTTTTGGTGAATTATCCCTGAACAGTAGTGTTTATTTTTACATGTTACTGTGGAGAGGTAATTCATATTTACCTTTCATTATCATTTCAATGTTAACGGTTCGGTATGAGAAATTACATTTTTCTAAACTTCCCAATTTTAGGAATGATGGCTTATTACTAAGGTTAGTTTTCTAACTTGAACAAAATTTAGTCAAAATCATTATATCTGATTTTTTAAATCCTATTTTTTTTCTAATTACAGTTACTCCCAAATTTTGAGTTCTTGAAAATTCTTCAAAAATATCAAGCAATGTATATATGAGAAAAAATCCTTCTACATTGTCAAAAACAAATAAATCTGAATATACCTTTTGTTTGTAGTATTTCACATCACATATCAATTCACATTACAGTTCATTTCCATTTCTGTAACACCACAAATTTTCATCCCCTCAAGTGTATCACTGACAACGTACCCTTTCACTGATCTCCCATGTCACAGAAGTTCCTTTGGTCACTTTTAATTAGTTTTCTATACCCGCCACGCAGATATTAACAAGTTTGTCACACAAGTGGTCTGTCTACGCATTAACACAAGTTTCCAATTTAGGCGACGAAATCACTTTTAACAAATAACAATTTCGTTCTTTACAAATTATATCCAACATAGGTCGTTAAAAATTTAATGAATAGATTCAGTTACGTTACGATTTATAAAAGTTTTGTTTTGCACAAATCAAATGTTTTCAAGGGAAATTAATTGGTGATCGTTTGATGGTTCAAAGTTTTCTCTTTTGTCATAACTACATTTTCAAAGGAAATTCTCTAACACTCTGTATATATAAGCAGAGAGAATTCATTGTCGTAAGTGTTTTGCAGCTAAACTTAGAACTTAGTTATATTGACGTCACGGCAAAGACAAAAGTCCTCAACATCAACTACATATTCCACGCTTCATGCTTGAATTAAATCTACAAGACACCTCTATGTAAAATCTATGGTTTTGTTTAAATACAATTGAAAGAAAAACAATTGGGTTAGTCACGTGTTGGTTGGCGGTTGAAATAAATAATTTTATATTTTCAAAATAAATTAAAAATACCTTTGATTCTTATTATTTTTAACAGTCTAGTTGAAAGAACTACAAATAATGTAGATCAGTAGAAATTGAAAGTGTCGGCCATCATTATTGATGCATTTTTGAAGTATTTTTTGGAGACTGCTGAATATTGTGATTGATTCAGTCTTTTGTGGAGACTGCTGCACAATGTGATTGATATTAGTTTTTTGGCAACTGCTGCATATTGTCTTTGATTCAATCTTTTATAGACAATATTGTACACTGATGCAGAATTTTTGGTGACTGCTGTATATTGTGTTTGATTCAGTCGTTTTTAGACAATACTGTACACTGATGAAGAAATTTTTAGACAGGGTACCATATTTCGTTCGATTCATTGTTTTTTAGACACTACTGTACACTGATGCAGACTTTTTTTTTGGATCCTGCTGGATATTGCGATTGACCCAGACGTTTTTTACACCTCTGAAATTAAGATTAATTTAGTCTTTTTATACATTGCTGAAAATGGTAATTGATTTAGCCTTTTTTTGGACATTAGCACACATTGTAATTGTTGCAGTATTGTTTGTACTATGGTGAAAATTCTGATTGAAGCAGTCTTTTTTGACACTACTGTACATTGTGATTGATGCAGTCGTTTTTGAACACTACTGCACATTTGGATTGGTTCAGTTATTTAACTTTTTGGATACTCTAGTAAAATATTACAAATCAGAGGACGCGTTTTAGATTACACCACATTTATATCCTATTTACATAGAACCTGCTGTTCTACATTTATCACAGGTTTTGTAAGTGGTTGTCGTGTTAATAATTTCTATCCAAGTGTTTGTTCCAACTCACTTCGTACAGTCCAGCATTTTTAAACTTCCGTTATTGCTTCAGGATCCATTTGCGTTGATCAAATGATATTACTAAATGCAATTGGGGGAAAGGAATGTTAAAACGTAAACAACTGTTTCTATTCGTTTGTTATGAGAATAATGAGATATATTTCGACATATTTGTTGAATCCACTATATTGTGATTTTCTCTTCATTGAGATCCCCTACCATTGTCTACAATTTTCACAGGTTATTTTTGTAGTAAACTAATCACTACAGAGGAGGATACAGTTTGTTGTAATCTGGTGGTGTAGATGCCCATACATAATAAATAGTATTAAATTTGTATTCAGTATACAGTTTATAGTTGTATAAGTAATGTCCAACATATATTCATGTCTCATATAGGAGTTGGAAACTAAATTACCGCAACACTTAATAATGTTACATCCTTGTATTTAAATCATTAAATGTAAACAATAAATTTGTGACGTAATAATTTCAAACAATAATTTTGTTTGAATTTTTTATATTGCTGAGAATGTTGCTATAATTAATTTAATTTGTTTTAACTTTGGAATTTCGTACAAGAAATTAATAACTTGGACGCATCAGAATTATATTAATAATTCTAGAGTAATAAAATCATATTTTATTAATCAGCACATTTATGTTCTTTCTATTATGTATCGTCTTCTTGAAATAGGAAACAATAGTTTTACAAGTGAGGATGTACCTGAGTTCCTAGACAATAGAGCGAGTTGTTCACACGTCAATAGGAACAGGAACTGCTGACTTTAAGCTGTGACAGTTCCGCATGTGGAGCAGCTTAAGATCTTCAGTTTCTAACTGAGAGACAAATCCGTGAAGAAAAACTGCACAATAGAGTTGTAGTTCAAGACGTTGGGACCACTAGACGTGGTATTGCATCATTTTAATTGTACAAGTGTTCAGGACTGTAATGACTGTTTGTATTGATTTATTTAAAGTTGTGTGTTTGATAACAATGGAGTAGATATATACAACTGGAACTTGATAATGGCTGAACAGTCGAAATGGCTACAATTAGAAGTAAGACCTTATCCGTTGAATACTCGATTAATAATTCTTGTTTTCAGGTTTGGAAGGAAGCAAGAGTTGTTCAAGAGAGGCTTGAAAGAAAGGATGAAAGAGAAGGAAACTAACACCTAACCATAAGAGTAAATACAGTAAAAAATAGGTAGTTGAGGAGACAAAATTACTCTTAAAGTAACATAACCTCAAAATTGCCAATCTTAAGTTTTTGTTAGTTCCTTTCATTGAGCACTCTACCTGACAATCTTAATATAAATTAGTTTCTTACTGTGACAATCTAAATGAAAAGAGGAGGGGGTAGTTAGTTCACAAAGTTGACTATAGAGTGTCTACTAGTTTGCTTGGGTATGTAAGTATGTGTCTTAATTTACATTAGGTAGTTGAGGTGACAACATCACTCTTAAGGAAACATGACGTCAAAATTGACAATTTTAATATAAATTAGTTTCTTACTGTGACAATCTAAATGAAAAGAGGAGGGGGTAGTTAGTTCACAAAGTTGACAATAGAGTGTTTACTAGTTTGCTTGGGTATATAAGCAAGTGTCTTAAATAACATTAGGTAGTTGAGGAGACAACATCACTCTTAAGGAAACATGACGTCAAAATTGACAATTTTAATATAAATTAGTTTCTTACTGTGACAATCTAAATGAAAAGAGGAGGGGGTAGTTAGTTCACAAAGTTGACAATAGAGTGTTTACTAGTTTGCTTGGGTATATAAGCAAGTGTCTTAAATAACATTAGGTAGTTGAGGAGACAACATCACTCTTAAGGAAACATGACGTCAAAATTGACAATTTTAATATAAATTAGTTTCTTACTGTGACAATCTAAATGAAAAGAGGAGGGGGTAGTTAGTTCACAAAGTTGACAATAGAGTGTCTACTAGTTTGCTTGGGTATGTAAGTATGTGTCTTAATTTACATTAGGTAGTTGAGGAGACAACATCACTCTTAAGGAAACATGACGTCAAAATTGACAATTTTAATATAAATTAGTTTCTTACTGTGACAATCTAAATGAAAAGAGGAGGGGGTAGTTAGTTCACAAAGTTGACAATAGAGTGTTTACTAGTTTGCTTGGGTATATAAGCAAGTGTCTTAAATAACATTAGGTAGTTGAGGAGACAACATCACTCTTAAGGAAACATGACGTCAAAATTGACAATCTTAATTTAAATTAGCTTCTTACTGTGACAATCTAAATGAAAACTGGAGTGGTTAGTTATTTCATAAAGTAGAATATAGAGTGTCTACTAGTTTGCTTGGGTATATAAGTAAGTGTCTTAAATAACATTAGGTAGTTGAGGAGACAACATCACTCTTAAGGAAACATGACGTCAACATTAACAATCTTAATTTAAATTAGTTTCTTACTGTGATAATCTAAATGAAAAGTGGAGTGGTTAGTTAGTTTACAAAGTTGACTATAGAGTGTCTACTAGTTTGCTTGGGTATATAAGTAAGTGTCTTAAATAACATTAGGTAGTTGAGGAGACAACATCACTCTTAAGGAAACATGACGTCAAAATTAACAATCTTAATTTAAATTAGTTTCTTACTGTGACAATCTAAATGAAAAGTGGAGTGGTTAGTTAGTTTACAAAGTTGACTATAGAGTGTCTACTAGTTTGCTTTGGTATATAAGTATGTGTCTTAAATTACATTAGGTAGTTGAGGAGACAACATCACTCTTAAGGAAACATGACGTCAAAATTGACAATCTTAATTTAAATTAGTTTCTTACTGTGACAACCTAAATGAAAAGTGGAGGGTGTAGTTAGTTTACAAAGTTGACTATAGAGTGTCTATTAGTTTGCTTGGGTATATAAGTATGTGTCTTAATTAACATTAGGCAGTTGAGGAGACAACATCACTCTTAAGGAAACATGACGTCAAAATTGACAATCTTAATTTAAATTAGTTTCTTACTGTGACAATCTAAATGAAAAGTGGAGTGGTTAGTTAGTTCACAAAGTTGACTATAGAGTGTCTACTAGTTTGCTTGGGTATATAAGTATGTGTCTTAATTTACATTAGGCAGTTGAGGAGACAACATCACTCTTAAGGAAACATGACGTCAAAATTTACAATCTTAATATAAATTAGTTTCTTACTGTGGAAATCTTAAAAAAAAAGTGGAGGGGGTAGTTAGTTCACAAAGTTGACTATAAAGTGTCTACTAGTTTGCTAATGTTTTGAACTACATTAGGTAGTTGAGGAGACAATATCACTCTTATACTTTATTGTTAAAGATTTTTTTAAATACAAATTAATTGAGAGTATTGCCTTCACAAAGACATCCATTATTGGAGATGATAGTAACATAGTACAGTAGTAGAATATATGAAAATTGGTATATATCCAGCTATGCCCCTTGGTATTGCAAAGTTCGTACTTATTATAAGGAGCCATTGAGAGTCAAGTAAAATCAATGATACCAGAGATTCAAGCCGTACACAGTTAGGTATCTCACGACAAAGTATAATCTATAGATTGAGGTGGTAATTGAAAAAAAACACAACTTAACAGATGCTATTTTAAAGTTACCAAAAGATTTTTTACCCAGCCATACAGGGTAACGGAAATTGCGGTTTCTCGGTTGCCCACTAGCTACAATAGGATTTCTCCAGTACAGATATGAGAGAGAATAGCGAGATGAGATGATTCAAATGGAGGATATGATGTCTTATCCAAAGCAGAGTAAAGTAAATGTATATATATCCATTTTATCTTTGATTAATTTAAAATACCCATGTTAAGGAATTTGGTCCAATACGTTCCTAGGTCTATGACCCACCATTGTAAATATCCTCTGAGGCTTGGAATACGCTCCAGAAACTTTCCCTCAAACGGTTCAGGCCTACATAAATGAATCAAATTATAGGGGTAGTATAATTTACTGTCCATTTAATTGTATAATGTAATAACCCTACGTTTACTTTGATTTAAAATTTGGAATTATCGTTACTGATTATCAGCCTGCAGTACCAACATTTTTTTCAATTTAAAAAATCTAAAGTCTTAAAAATTCACATTTTTTAACTGACGGTGACTGAACTATATATATATTTTAATCCACAGGTTAAATATGACATAGAATTATTTTATGATTATAATTTTAAAGTATGATAGTCGCGTACACTCTGTTACAAACAATACTGAAAATTTTCATTTTATACAAGTTTCAGATGCACAGACTGTACGTGACTTCATCACAAAAACTAAACATCAATTTAACTTTGAAAATAAAACAAAACTTATTCTTCTCTAATAACTTGTAAAACAATAAAACCGTGCATGGAAAAAAAACAATCTTCGCTTAAATCGTAAGAAATTGAACCTATATGAGAATTTGGTTAGATTTCATTTACAGAACAATGATGAGTATTAAACTAGTTATAGAAAGAGTTTAGGAAAACAAAATACAAAAAGGCAAAAAAAAATACTACTGAATTATATTATGTATAGACCGAAACAATTAACATCAAATAAATTCCAGCATCCAAAAAAATGGCTAAAATGATACAATTTAGAGAAATATGGTAATTTATAACCCCCCCAAAATCTAAAATTTCCTTTTAAATAGAAGAAAAATGGATAAGGATAAAATAAAGCAATAAATCTTATTGATGTTAATGATAGTTAAAGTTAATTAACAGTTGCCCGACGATACCGCAAGGCGAAACAATTGTAGCTCATTTATATTATTAAAATATTTTGAAATTTTAAGCTTTATTGATTTATTTTATCCTTGATTATGAAATTTCAACAAGAAATATCTGCTGTTCCATTAAAATTGAAAAATGGATAGTTAATTAAAAAATTATACTAAATTTACATCAACGGGAGTCAGGATTCAAATTGTTTTGTTATAGTAGAAGTAACACAATATTTTATTTCACTAGAGATTGTCAATTTTGTTAAAAATCCTAAGCCACAGTTTGAGTTAATAATTAACATTGGGAAAAAAAATGATAAAAAGCTTGTGATGATTTAAAAAAACTTGGTTAACAGTGACCGCTCGCTACATGCTGTTGTGCACCGATAACAACATCAGTTTTTTCATTTTTCAATTTTTAATTAGCAACTAATCTTCTTAACCAATTCGTGTAAATGTAGGCTATATATATATATATATATATATATATATATATATATATATATATATATATATATAATCACATTCATTGTGTCAATGTGTCATTATTGAAATCTTGTAGTAAGTGTTATATGTTATCAAGTAATAAGTGCCAGTTAAAGAAGATGACACCTTTGAAAGGCAGAACAATAAGACGTTTTAGATCTGAAGATGACGGTTTAACAGTCGAAACCGGCTACCCACTGGATAAAAATTGAATTGTCTTACGGGAAATAAGGTATTTAACCTTTAGTATAGTGATTGAAATTACAATCCAGTTGGCCACATCTACATTATCTCTAAATTAAAATTCGGTCTAAGCTGTCATTCTAAACACTTGTTTATTCAGATTCGAACAAAGAATTGAGAACATGGAGGGATAGTAGGAAAAGTACATCAGTTTTGCTAATAGTTAGATTAAATTCAAAATGGTGGACAGTTTTGATATTAATATAATTTAAATTGTTCTTATTTAAAAATGAAATTAATAGCACTTTTAAATTGTGATAATCTTTGTTTTTTTTTTTTTTTTTACTAAAGAAGAGTTGTTAATATTAAGTTACATGTATTTTTAAGATGTATAATATTAAGATAATAAAAAGTTGACTTTAAAATCATTTATTTTTGTAATCACGTCGGAAATTTCGTCACACTCTGTGTACATCTTTAATAAAGAGCTTGAAAAGCTAAGTTAATAATACAACCCTACATATTGTTCAATTGTATTATCAAAAGTCATAATTCTCTGTGAAGGCTGGCTTTATAGATCTCAAGCATAAAGCATGGAGTGCATAGTTGATGTTGAAAGGTTTTTGTCTTTACGGTGACATCAATAAATTGCTCTTCCCCAAGTCCATTGTCATGACGTCATTAAAACTAAGTTCTGCGTTTAGCTGTTTCACATGTATAATAATGATTACTCTATGCTTTTATATACAGGGTGTTAGTTATTTAATGTAGTAGCAGTTAGTTTTTGAAGACGTTTAATGTTTAAAAGTCTTTGTTGCTTACAGATTATGAAGAATTATTAAAATAAGGGAAATTTTTGAAAATTTGTAAAACTAAAATAGCTAAATATAGTGGTATATGACTATACATGAAATTAGGTTTTATTTTTTAGGTATTGGACAACTTAAAGTTGTAAATTGATACACTTTCTCGAGTGATGTGACAATTAATGGGAAATAATTGTTGAAAATTATCTTTAAAAACGGAGATGCCTATGCTACCATTATTAGCAGGTTTATTTGTCTAAAAATAATCTCAATAATGAAAGTTTAAATTTATGTAAACACGTTACTTATTGTAATTTTTAATAATGAGAATTGAATATAAGTAACCATTTAGAGTTAATCTGATGGTAAAATACTTTATGTGAAATATTTAGCCCTTTTCCTAATTATCCAATGAACAAATTTTGAAGAAAAATTTAACATTTGACTAATGTTAAAGATGTTTTAAAATTAGGAATAAACGCAATATTTTTTTTTTTTTTGGTATGTGTAATAATAAAAAAAAACACCCTAAAATATAACAACTATTGTATTTTAAGGAATATATTTTTGAAAATTTTCCATATTCGTTGACAAATGAAAATGAAAAGAAAAATGAATTTTAAAATTGAAGATGGCGATTTCAATAAAACATCGATACAATTTAAATTTATATGACCAAATCCAATTTGCCAAATACCAGTGAAACTAAAGTATGATTTATAAATGAATTTTAAAACATCAAAGTAAACAAATAATTCTGAATCTCAGTTTTAATTTATATTTAATTTGGTAAATTGGTTTAGATTATAAACTTTTACATTTAAATAAAATTCTATTACAATATTTTTAATACATTATCTCGCAATATATTACTTGTTTTCTTATTTTATTATTTTTTTAACTAGTAACGTCTGTTTAAATTAAATATGTTTATAGTTAGAAAAAAAAACACCAAGATTTATAGTTAGATAAATCTTGGTAATATGTTTTTCAGTTTTGTAAATATTTATTTCTTATAAGGTCTGCATACAGTTTTTATTTTCTAACATGTACTAAGTATAGAAAAGTAACGTGTCGAGTCAAAAAATCGATAACAGGTTAATTTTTACAAACTTTATTTTTTGTATTGTCAGTGTATATGTTTAAAAAAGTTTTTTAATGTTTAAATTGTTTTAAAACTGTCAAACTTATTCAAGGTAAAAATGATTTTACATTTAATTCGATTGTATATTTTTGTTTGAAGATATAAAGAGATAAATTCTGACAATTTTTGTAAATAATTCTACATATTTGAACTTCTATTTCTGTGTTTTATTATGTTGAGTCTATTTCTAATACGGTGCATAGATATCTATTTCTAAATCACCCTGACTTCTTCACTTATATTGATGTCGAGCTTGATAATCCTGAGGGACCTTAGCTGGATGTACACATATTTTTCACCTAGATTTGGTTTAGATCTTAATCTTTCATCTTTACAATCAGGACTCTTTTGACCAACTCTTGTTCTTTCCCGACCCTGACGCTATTAAAAATTCGAAGACTAGGGGTCTTTTTTGTGTGTTACTTTCTCATTTCTTTTTCTTTTGTTTTAAGAATGCGATGATGACTGAAATGTATTTCGCCTTTGATGAACAAGTAATAATAATAATAATAATAATATACTAATATAAATACCCTCAAAAGACTAAAATCAATTACTTACTGTTTATTAATATGTTATGATCACCTGAAGATGGACGAACGTTAAGTTCGAAACACGTGTCGTAAATAATAATAATTCAAAAAACGGAAATAACAGATTTGCTGGCGATAATTTATTATCACCTATAAATAATTATTAGCAAATCCGGAAATTCGAGTATATCAAAAATAAATAATAAAGTTTATTTTAATTTATAAATAAGCTTCGTAATAGTTAATATTATTTTTTTTGGATATACTTGATGGAATAAAAAAGAAATTCAGTTATAAATAATGTCCATGTACTTTAGTATTTTTTTAATAACAAAATATTTTTCTTAAACTAATGGGCTGTATGTTTTCTAGAAGCATACTACGGATCTAATCATAGACAAGATTGAAATATACAAGTTTTAAATATTGCGTATTAAAGAATTTAAACAACTGAAAAAATATGTATATTATTTTTACACCATCTCAAAATACAAACAACAATCTAAATAGTTCAGCAGTAGTTTGATCGATAGTTAAAATGTATGTTTTTATATTTCGTTAAAATACATGTATTAAAAATAAAATTATAAACGAAAAACTAATGTCAGATGATTTTAATATACTTTTACGTCCAGAAATTTTAGAAAGATAATTCTAATCAACTTAATTTCATATATATATATTACAAAAAAATTGAATTTCTTTTATCCAAAATCCTTACTTACAGGAGCCGATATATACAGGGTGTTTCTGTAATGCGCGGAGGTAATTCAGTGGGTGGTTATACGGATAAAAACAAAAGAAAAACCTATAAATATATGTTCGAAAACCCTTCCCTAACCAACTATACGCCATTTTTTTACTAAGTAATTTATATCTCTCGAAAGGTTTAAAATTGAAATTTTCCACAGCACACGTCAATTTAAAGACCTAATTAAACAAAAACTTTTTGCATTAATCCTTTTAAAAATGGCAACCACTTAAACACTTTAAATGAAAATAACTCGAAAACTGTACATTTTTATATAAAACGTCACTAGTAATGTTTTGTAACCGGTTTAATTTACTTTTGAACGGTATAATTGTCAAAACTATCAAATAAAGGGTAACAGTAAAACAGGGTCCAATTATAGATTGTGTAGATATAGGAATGTTAAGCACTTATGATTTGATGCTTGCGTATTACATCATTACTTGTATTAACTTCTTTTAGGGTTGTTGATGTCAATAATTTTTCTTATCATAATTAGTAGGGTGATATAATTTCGTGCTAGGAAGATATGTTGGAGGAATGGCATCATTTAACGTTACCTGTGATCGGATATAAACATTGAAATTTGTTTACTAACTTACGAGACGCGAATGTGAATAATTACCATTATGTCTAACCTATAAATACAAAGAAAACACGCAATTTGTTTTGTTAAATACTACAATTTATAGAATTTAACAAAAGAATTTGTGCGTTTTATTTGTATAATATGGAATTCTATCAAGTACCGTCGGTCATCTGTTTAAAAACAATATAACCTATAAATACCTAGATTTTGTAGTTTTAAATAGTGATTTTTCGGTGAAAAATGAATTCCGCATTGAAAAAAAAATTCTTAAGAAGTAAGGTTTTGAGTAAAGGATTTTTTGGGTCTTTTTTAGAAGAGGGCCGCCACTATTAAAATTTCCCCTACACAGCGAACCTTACTGGGATGCATATAGACGGAAATATCCATAATACGCCAACGGACCCTCAGGTACGATGGTCAAGCTTATCTTATCAACCGTTATCTTATCGCGCGACGTAACAGGCGGACTGCCGCTGCCCCCTCTGCACTGGTCAGTCGAGCTCGAGTATTTACTTAATCATGTCGCTATTATTGTTAGCTCGGGAAATCAATAGTAAAGAAAGTGCAGTAAAGTTTTTACAAAATAAACACATATTGCATAGTGTGCGGAAGTGTTCGGAAGGACATGACATGTCTCTTCAGTTGACTGAGACCAAGGATCGTTGGAGATGTCATGTTTGACAGTGTCGCAGTAGTATTGGACTGAGGAAAGGTACGTGGCTGGAGAATTCTAAAATACCGCTGGATACCTCTATTTTATTCGTTTTCTCTTGGGCGGAAGAATATGCTACAACGAAGTTTTGTGTGGCGGCCCTCTTCTAAAAAAGAATAGTGGCGGCCCTCTTCTAAAAAAGACCCGATTTTTTTAATTACCTAAATTACCTCTACCTATATAATTACAATTACGAATATCAGTAAGCATGTGTAACAACTATTTAAAACAAATTTACCCTACTGGATAAAACCCATAATGGGAGTGAGTAATTACCACGACTGTAACTTTAACATATTTTGATAGAAACCTAAACGAGTTTATTATGTCGTTAAACCAATTCTACTGTTCTCATACGGTTGTATAAATAGTTTCAATTAGTTTACGATCGATGAGAAGTAAACAGATTTTATTTCATCCACGAACATTGTTTTGCCTGGTACTGTTTTATTGTTTATTGTTTTATAGTTTTACAAGTTACTAGTGCATATAGGTTTTGTTTTATTTTCAAAGTTAAATGGTCGTTTAGTTTTTATGATGTCTGCTGAAGTCACGTATAGTCTGTGTGTCAGAAACCTGTCCAAAATGACAACCTAGAAATTGGTGTTAACAATTTAAGAAGTGTAGTTAATATTTTATAATAACAAACTAAATTGGACTATCTCACTTACATATCCACGAAAATAAAAACAATAATCTTCATCATTTCAACAGAAATGTTTGTAAGCTTGTACTTCAACACAGAGATTAAAAAAATATTTAAAATATGATTATCTAAAAACTCAGATTTTGCAGTTGATTTCTTATAATGATAAATAGGCATATAAGTCTTTGTGATCTATTAAATTTTTAAAAATTACTTTGTAAAATATTAAAATTTTTAAATAGAGTGTAAGCTTGATTCAATTTTGCCATAATCTCAAGAGTGTAAAATATAATTTCATGGAAATACAGTATTTAATGGCGACAGTCAAGGACAATTTTTAAATTAAATCCTGAACTTTAATCACCTATTTTATTCTTTCACTAAAAACGTAACAAAACTTTTGTTTTCTTGACGATTGGATTTCTTTATTTAACTATATTATATATTAGCAAAATTTTAAACAATTCCTTAATATCTATTATATTCTTAAATAGTCATTTATTGTAAATACTACCGAGGCAATCACGAGGTGAATTTACACGTTTGGGTTAGATAAGTTTATTTTATCTTTCATATCAGTTCTCTTTTGATCAAATCTTGTTCTTTTCTGATACAGAAGGTATTCGATAGGTAGTCTTTATTGTACTTTCTTTTATTTTGTAATGCAATGTTGACAACGTGGTCTCTTTAAACTACAAGAAAAATAATTTGGAGAAAATACAATTTTGATTTTTAACGTTATTCTTCAGGGCAACTACCCTAAAATTTTGTGTTATATTTCACAAGATATGAAAAAAATATCTTCACACATCATATTTCATCAAAATTTGTCCATTCGTTTTTGCCGATGACAGACAATGACGCCACGCCATAAACCTTTTTTGGATTTAAAAAAATTCAGAACGAACCAATTTTCTTAACTCATCCACCACAGCTATTTTCTATAGTACTCTTCGTACAAATATAGTACCCATTTAATCAACATCGGTTGTTCTATATACAAGTTAAAATGTTAGGTTTATTTTGTATTTTGGTACTAAGAATATACTACATGTCATATCATGATGTTATAATTATGTCAAATTTAAAATAAGGAAAAGCAAACAGATGTTACACTACACAATCAACTCTGTATCTAATTCTTGCATATAGTGTAGTACTATATACGTGCAGAAAATGACTAACTGAAAATTTTGTTAACCAATGAGGGTATCTTCAAAAGAGAATAGAGGAGGAGACCATTGTCAAACATCTGAAGAGCATATCAAGTCAGGAGACGAGTGAAACCAAGCTTCTGAAGTCTTTTTTGTCGAGTTAAAAGAAAAGGAAAATTGTAAATCTTTATTTTGATTCTGCTGCTCTATGTTAGGTTCAAGCCTCTTTATCTCGCTTTCGCCTAACTTGGAGTTTTGAATAGAAATACAAATTGTGACTAAGGTATGTGAATTGCCCCACAAAAATTGTGGCTAAAGTATTGCAAATTGTAGCTAAGATATGCAAATTTTGGTTTAAACATGCAAATTATGAATAAAGTGTGTAACTTGTAACTAAGATATAATAAGAGTGGCTAAGATATGAAAATTGTAGTTAAGGAATGGACATTGTGGATAATATAATTAAATTATGGCTAAGATATTCAAATTGTGACTAAAGTATCGAATCATGACTGATTTATGTAAATTGTGGTTAAGATATTTAAATTATGAATAAGGTATCCAAATTGTGACTAAAGTATCGAATCATGACTTAGTTATGTAAATTGTGGTTAAGATATTCAAATTATGAATAAGGTATCCAAATTGTGACTAAAGCATCGAATCATGACTGAGGTATGTAAATTGTGGTTAAGATATTTAAATTATGAATAAGGTATCCAAATTGCGACTAAAGTATCGAATCATGACTGAGGTATGTAAATTGTGGTTAAGATATTTAAATTATGAATAAGGTATCCAAATTGTGACTAAAGTATCGAATCATGACTGAGGTATGTAAATTGTGGTTAAGATATTTAAATTATGAATAAGGTATCCAAATTGTGACTAAAGTATCGAATCATGACTGAGGTATGTAAATTGTGGTTAAGATATTTAAATTATGAATAAGGTATCCAAATTGTGACTAAAGTATCGAATCATGACTGAGGTATGTAAATTGTGGTTAAGATATTTAAATTATGAATAAGGTATCCAAATTGCGACTAAAGTATCGAATCATGACTGAGGTATGTAAATTGTGGTTAAGATATTTAAATTATGAATAAGGTATCCAAATTGTGACTAAAGTATCGAATCATGACTGAGGTATGTAAATTGTGGTTAAGATATTTAAATTATGAATAAGGTATCCAAATTGTGACTAAAGTATCGAATCATGACTGAGGTATGTAAATTGTGGTTAAGATATTTAAATTATGAATAAGGTATCCAAATTGTGACTAAAGTATCGAATCATGACTGAGGTATGTAAATTGTGGTTAAGGTATGCAAATTATGAATAAGGTATCCAAATTGTGACTAAAGTATCGAATCATGAATAAGGTATCCAAATTGTGACTAAAGTATCGAATCATGACTGAGGTATGTAAATTGTGGTTAAGGTATGCAAATTATGAATAAGGTATCCAAATTGTGACTAAAGTATCGAATCATGACTGAGGTATGTAAATTGTGGTTAAGATATTTAAATTATGAATAAGGTATCCAAATTGTGACTAAAGTATCGAATCATGACTGAGGTATGTAAATTGTGGTTAAGATATTTAAATTAGAATAAGGTATCCAAATTGTGACTAAAGTATCGAATCATGACTGAGGTATGTAAATTGTGGTTAAGATATTTAAATTAAAATAAGGTATCCAAATTGTGACTAAAGTATCGAATCATGACTGAGGTATGTAAATTGTGGTTAAGATATTTAAATTAGAATAAGGTATCCAAATTGTGACTAAAGTATCGAATCATGAATAAGGTATCCAAATTGTGACTAAAGTATCGAATCATGACTGAGGTATGTAAATTGTGGTTAAGATATTTAAATTATGAATAAGGTATCCAAATTGTGACTAAAGTATCGAATCATGACTGAGGTATGTAAATTGTGGTTAAGATATTTAAATTAGAATAAGGTATCCAAATTGTGACTAAAGTATCGAATCATGACTGAGGTATGTAAATTGTGGTTAAGATATTTAAATTATGAATAAGGTATCCAAATTGTGACTAAAGTATCGAATCATGACTGAGGTATCCAAATTGTGACTAAAGTATCGAATCATGACTGAGGTATGTAAATTGTGGTTAAGATATTTAAATTATGAATAAGGTATCCAAATTGTGACTAAAGTATCGAATCATGAATAAGGTATCCAAATTGTGACTAAAGTATCGAATCATGACTGAGGTATGTAAATTGTGGTTAAGGTATGCAAATTATGAATAAGGTATCCAAATTGTGACTAAAGTATCGAATCATGACTGAGGTATGTAAATTGTGGTTAAGATATTTAAATTATGAATAAGGTATCCAAATTGTGACTAAAGTATCGAATCATGACTGAGGTATGTAAATTGTGGTTAAGATATTTAAATTAGAATAAGGTATCCAAATTGTGACTAAAGTATCGAATCATGACTGAGGTATGTAAATTGTGGTTAAGATATTTAAATTAAAATAAGGTATCCAAATTGTGACTAAAGTATCGAATCGTGGCTGAAGTATGAAAATTGTGGTTAAGGTATGCAAATTGTGGTTAAGATATGCAAATTGTGGCGAAAAGTATGAAAATTGTGACCAAGGTGTGGAAATTGTGGGTAAGATATCCAAACTGTGTCTAAGTTATCAAAATTGTGTTTAAAATATTCAAATTGTGTCTGAAGTACGTAAATTGTAATGAAAAACAAATTGATACACATTTATTGTCAATAACACTTTAAACCTTCATTTAAAAACAAACACAGCATCTAAGATTCGAATGTAAATACAAATTAAACTAATAAAAATACTTAAATTTCGTAAACATAGAAGTAAATGCAATGTTCAAACATTTTGATATAATTATATTTTATCTTTTAAACAGATATCTGAATTGTATTGATTCTATTGTATCAGATAACTAAAAAAAAATCACACATATTAAAAAATTGGCGAACGATTTTTTAAACGAACTTCATCTTCCCAAACTCTAAACTCCGTACAAAAATTCAACACTTTATCAAGTATTGCGGTAATTAACAAAGGTTTTTCCTCTTCTGATTATTATTCATCTGTGGTAAAGTCATAAACTTCGTTGAACTTTACCATTAGCAGTTATTAGGAATAAATAGCTTGTAACTTCAACAGTGAAATATTTAAAATTCATTTTTAATGAGCCATGTTGTAAATATTTAAAATGTTTTTTTTGACTGGATTTGTTAAATGCGATTTTGGCTAAACTACATCCATGGGGTTAACACACTGAGGTCATTGCTTGGACAATAGACTTTTCTATGTGACTTATCGGATGAGCTGGAAGCAGACAACCAATTACAAATGACGAACGAAACTTCTGGGCGACTTGGGAAATCAGAGTGGTGATATGGACATTGATATAGGGAGAGAAAACATATAGTGGTGTAAATAATTCTCAGTGGAAAGTGGTTACTGGATTTTTGATATTAAAGCAATATGTTAATATATTGTAGTTTTAATAGTTTTAGGGTGTCTTAATCATTAGGTTTATAGCAAATAGAAAGTTAAGAGTTCGTTTAAAATTGATATATATATATATATATATATATATATATATATATATATATATATATATATATATATATAGTCTCTCTGTCAACTTTCTGCTGTGGCGTACTCTAAAACAAAACAGGTGGATCGATTTTAGACCAGGTTAACAGGTCAGGTTTGTCAGAACAATTTAAACCATTTCTTCGTTAAGGGTGGGGAGGTTAGGTTAGGTTGATTTAGAAACAAATTTTTGTTAAGGGAGGGAGATTAGGTTAGGTTAGGTTGATTTAAAAATAATGTTTCGTTGAGGGAGTGGAGGTTAGGTTCGGTTAGGTTGATTTAGAAACAACTTTTTGTTAAGGGAGGGAGATTAGGTTAGGTTTGGTTATAACGCACTTTTTGTTAATTAAGGAAGGGGAGGGGAAACATTATCAGTTTAAAAAAAAAACCGTCGTAAAAGTTTTTAAAAAAACCGTTTATACCTGTGACAAATAGCTGTAGGTAACAATTTGAGCATCTTTGAAACTCACAAGTTCAAAACTACAGCATGTACGTGTTTGAAGGTAAGTACCCAACTATTTGTCCACCTGTAAATTAAGATTTTTAATTTTCTATAGTTGTATTAGCTGATCAAGGTTTGTTGTTGTTGTTGTTTACATTTTGTCGGTTTGTTATTGTTGTTGTTTACATTTTGTCGGTTTGTTTTTGTTTATTTATACTTAAAGAAGAGAATTGGATGAAGCATGAACTACCTAAGGGTTGTCATGGGAGCAGCTCGGATTATGCCACAGTTTGGGTAGATAGTTGGTAAAGTATTGCAGTAAAGTTAAGGGGTAGGTCCAGTAGGGAAAGGGTTGTAACAACACTAAACCTGGAGCAGTGTACATTGATGGCGGGTTAGGGAGTCGTTTGAATTACACACGGTGTTATAGAAAGGAGGAAACCTCTTAATATTACCAAAACAACTGATGAAAACATTACACAGACTTTCTCACTTCTCATCTCTAAAACTAGATAAAAACCAACCAAAGACAGGAAAATACTAATAACCGGCTTAAATAGTTTAATCACTGAGAATGGCGACTTGAATCACTTGAAGCAACACAAGAACAAGTGATTTTGTATATTGGAGTGCGTCGTAGGATGTGCAGCCAAAAAACGCTTTTATTTTATAGAAATATTGATAGATGGGCTAAGTTCAGTTTCAATTGTAAATAATAATTTGACGTTGAAACGCGTTTGATTTAGTAGATGTAATTTTTGTGAGATCTTGTGTTTTAGTTTTTCGTATCAAATAAGGTAACTTAATATAATTACGAAACCGTTTTCAGTATTTCCAATATAACTATCAAGCGATACATTTCAGATGAAAGATTACTTGATAATAACACCACAACACGTCGTGCTCTATAAAATTATAAAAAGATCCACTGTGCTATTGAAAACATCTCAGTAAATAAGAAATCAAATCTATCGTTTCAGAAAACCTGGGACTATAGATCATCAGAGGCACGATGCTTTCAAAATGGCGTCCTCTATCGGACATCATTAATCTTCAAGTTATTCCTTCATTCGGGAGATAGATACTAACTGACTTGGACATTCTCCTTTATCCCCTTTACTGAAGGATAGATAAATTGTTTTAAAGACTAAATGGAACACTGCTTAATATTGACTAGCAAGTCGGATTGTTGTTATGGATTGTAATATACAGGATGTCTTGAAATAAATTACTACCATTGTATGATGGAAAATAGAAATGTAAAAATGAAATTTTTAAATGAATTCTTGTTAATAGAGTAAACTTCCATTTATGTAATATAAATATATTGAATTAAAAGCAAACTTCCTTCTCAATCAGGTGCTAATAAGCTCACACAGATAATTAAAAACCATTATTTATTTTTTATATTTAAAAACAGCCTTAGACAACTACTATTGTCTAGATCCATGTTACTCTGTGGAGGTGTTGGTGAATTTTATGCCGGGTCCTTAACATGATGGATGTGGACTATTTCTCTCTCTCACACATATATATATATATATATATATATATATATATATATATATACTTATATATATATATAATATATACTTATATATATATGACATTATAATTATATTGTAATTATATTTAAATGTTTCTTTATTGTGTACGTTAATGTTCATAAACATCTGTCATACATTTTGTCTTTTTAATACATGTCAAACATTTGCCAAATTTTAAATAATGTAAAAATACAATTAAAAAACGAACATAATCTTTGTCAATAACAGGATTTCAATCAAATACTTTCTACGCATTGAACGTCTTTATTGGTCAAGTGAAAAAACCTGAGACTATTATGTGTTTATATATGATTCAAAATAATAAGTAAAACAAATCACAAAATTTTTCTATGGAACCATGTTATTCACAATTATGTTATATAAGTCATTTAAGACTTTCAAACATAAAAACTCATGTTTCTTTGTTTTATTTCCCATATTTAACTAGTATTTTTGGAGAGATGTCAAAGAATAACATTTTTTGTTTGCGAATATGTGTGTAACATAATTAGGCTTTTTATTACTTTGTTATTTTAAAGTATCAAACCAGCCTTGCACACTCCGTTACACACAATAATAGAGGTTGTCATTTTATATAAGTTTCAGATAAACCGACTGTACGTGACTTTAGCAGACATCATAAAAACTAAACATCCATTTAACTTGGAAAATAAAACAATACTTATTGTGCTCTAGTAACTTGTAAAACAATAAACAATAAAACAATGTCGGGCAAAACAATGTACCTTGATGCATAAATACAAAACTTGTTTGATTCTCTTGTGTCGTAAAATTTAGAAACTGTTTATATATTTTGGTTTAGAGGAGTATAAAAATAGTTATGTCAGTTTAGGAAGTAAAATAAAATACACAGACCCACACACACAGACACATACAAAGTTACAAGCATCTAAACGAAATTTTTTCTTATATCATTTGATAACATTTTACATATTCATAAGAATTTGTAGAAAAAATTTTCCTCTGACCCGGAAAAACTCTACTAGTTGTCATTTCCAATAAAATAATACATTTGTTAAAGAAGAAGAAGAACGAGAACAAGGAGAAGAAGAAAGGGATAAGAAGAAGAAGAATTTGGAGGAGAAGGAGGAGGAGTAGGAGGAAGAGGAGGAGGAGGAGGAGGGGAGGAGGAGGAGAAAATTGAGAAGAAGATAAAGGATAAGAAAAAGAAGGAGTAGAAGAAGAATCATCAAATTTTTGACTACTGTTTTTAGACTTCTCTTCACGTTTTATAACCTCAGGAAATAGAAAACTGATTTTCACCACGTAATCCGTCCGTCTTCGTTGTCGCCTATACATAAAAAAAAATGAAGCAACTCTTTATAAAAATACAGAAGGGAAATATTCAATATGTTTTTTACTTAATAATATTATATAATAACCATAAGGTTTTGTAATGATATTTATATTATAGTACTCACGTCAACCAGTCTTTGTTGTTGATATTTAATTTGTCATTACAGCTGTTTCGGTATTACCAATACCATCATCAGATGACAAAACACACACGGAAACATTAGTATAAAATACATATAAGTACAAGTCAATGTTCAAAGTTTATTGGATCATGCGGCCACATCCTACTCTTACAGTAGTTAACTACTTACCTGAATGTTTTGTTATCTGATGGTGGTATTGGTGATATCGAAACAAATGTAATAACAAATTAAATATGAATAATAAAGACTGCCTGACGTAAGTACTATAGTTTGAATATTAATAATACTACCCTCAACTTGAAAGTATTTTTGTGAAAAGTAATAATTTTATTATAAGTGGAAAATATGATTCCAAATTGATCAAACCATATGGATACTGTAGAGCACTGTATAGATGACAGATATTCCAATATCCACTTTTTTATATACGGGGGGGGGGGAACTTAAAATTAAAATATCTGCAATCACTAAAATTTTAAAAAAAATTATCACATACCCTTTATACTACGTACGCATGGGAAATTAACGTAAGCAAACAATGTTTGAATACATTTTGTAACATATCAATAATTCTCCCTGATTTAAACTAGTCATTCTCTGGTATATGATTAACAAAATACGATTTTAGGTGATGGAAACTTTTATGATTCTTTCGGAATAAATTCGTAAAGATAAAATTTTTTGTTGTACAAACTTTAAACGCTGCTCAAAATAGCGTTAGTAATTATCGAGCTGTGCTTCACTTTAGAAAAGTTTGTGTTCTTTTGATAAACTCTCTGTCATTATTATTCTTGGTCGTTAATTTTCTCTGACTTTATCATTAGGAGTTATTAGGAATAATAGAAGTTATAAAGTGGTGTATTTTAACTTTAAAAGTGTAAATCTTAATAGATGTTCAACAAGGTCCTACGCTGATAGGCCGAACCACTGGAAGTAGGGTTGAGGGGAGAATATGGCATTTTAGCTTTTAAGATTTCATATATTGTTAGTATTAGTTCAGATCCCTCCGATGATGGTAACTTGGATACATCATGGAATTATAATAACATAGGGCAAATAAATATTTCATTTTATTTTATTTGTGTTTGTGTTATTGTACCAAACTTGTGGTAGGGGATTCAGTGATTTATAGTCTATAAATCTTAGGACGTAAAATATTTCATTGTATTGAATTAAAGTTACTTTATATATTTAGTGACAAATGACTATTTGTCACCTAACACTGACGCAAAATTTGGGCAGTTGACTTCCTGTGACGTACATGTGTAACTGGATACTGAAAAACAATCACCAATAAAAATCAACAAATGCAACATCTGTAATATCTTTGAGCGGTGATTTTCAGTTGTTGTTATACAAGAGTCGAAGTTGCAGCAAATTGTGTTTATTGGGAATATTTTAAAGTTAATTTTGATAAATATTATCTCACCGACGTTCTTGGTAATTTAATAAAACTAGACTGGCGTAACAATGTAGCAAAATCCAGATTCAATAAACAAGTACGCCGCCAGGAAACAATCACTAATCCAGCTGTGACGAGACTTATGTATTATACTACCAACCGTGTTATTTTTAGCTCTATTATCTTCATGAATGTCAACACTACTGCGATATAATACTTAATATAAATTTACGAGATATCCAATAGCTTTATACTGCAGGCTTTATTATACGAGTGGAAGAGTTGTAGTTTTGTGGGTTCAGTCCAGAATGCGCTAGTGTAGGTGGAGTTGGCACATGCAATAAGTTACCAGAAGTGTAGAGTTAGATGGCAGCACTAGATGGTAATTTTTAATATTCAAACAATATAATGGGGACAGCATATTTAGTTTCATTTTAAAAAGGAAATGTTTTGAGACATAATAAGAGATGATCAAACTCGCGTATAACATATCGTATAATGTATGATGTTGAGAGATAACTTAGTGGACAAACCAAGATAAACAACCTTTACTTCAGTCGTTCTTGAACCGTTGGTGTACACCTGTCGCGCATTTGAAGTTTTGTAGTGTTTTAATGTTTTAACGACATCTCTCTAACTCTCTCTATAACTCTCTCTCTCTCTCTCTCTCTCTCTCTCTCTCTCTCTCTCTCTCTCTCTCTCTCTCTCTCTCTCTCTCTCTCTCTCTCTCTCTCTCTCTCTCTCTCTCTCTCTCTCTCTCTCTCTCTCTCCGTCTGGTGGAATTAATATGAAACGATTCATCTAAGCTTTGTTGCTTGATAGGTATCTTCAAACACTTCTACAATATAAATAAATTGCTCATCTCAGTGTAAAGCCCAGAAATCTACAGCAGTCATCTAACAGCCCGCTTATGGCTACTTCTAAGACAGCATACCGTATTGTATTATCAGACTTCTCATACAGTAATGCATTCTGTACTTAAACTTAGATAACTATAAGAGTTTAACCCACATATGCAGTCTCACAATATCTTATTCTATTTGACTTTTCCTAGATATAAATTCATTGATACTATTTTTTTTAATAAAGACAATCTATCTTATACCATGGAATGAGAAGGAGAGTCGAGAATAGGCAATATAACAACACAAAATGTACGAAAACTATCGTTCTTCCTTAGGCAGTATAATAATGAAGATATTAAAAAACAACTAAAAAGATAACATTTTACCCTACAAGAAGGTAACTTCAAAATGTCCCTTCAAACAGATTAGTGTAATGAAATCCCCCACAGAGCAAACATTTTTCGGTTTATTTTACTCGACAATTGTTCAAAGATTTTTTAAAAAAAGTCTACGTAAAAATACTAAACAAATATCAAATATCTGTAGCGTTAACAAACTCATCTTGTTTTAAGTAATTGCCTTTGTCATTGCTTTTAAGGTGAAGTGTGTTTGTCTGCTGAAGTAACACTGCTCAGTTTCTATTGAAGTCAGCAGTTTCTATTGATGTGTGAACAACCCATGCTATTGTCTAGGCACTCAGGCAGCCCTCCTACTTTACCCATTGTTCTCAAGGTGTTTAATATAGGTTAATTTGGAAAGTCCTGTTGAGATTCAAATTAAATATCTTGGATTTTAATATATTAATTTTTACATTTTTTTTATAAATTAAAAAATAATGTCCAAAAAGATTTCACTCTGATACACCATGTTTGTATAAACTTCCAAAAATATTATTTCTCTTAAATAATTGTTTAATCTAAAACTGGAATTTGTAAAATTGAAGAACATTCGAAATACAGGGTGTTTCACGACTCTTGTCGGATATTTTAAGAGATTGTCCCTTGTTTGGAAGTAAACATAGAACGATCATTCACTTGTTGAAACAAGCTTAGTTGTCTGTTTTTTTTACAAAAGATATTATATATTTTTAATACATTATGTTTTATGTGGCCTTTTATCAATAAGCCAAAACCACCACTTTGTTATTTATTTATTTTTCAAAATGGCAGCCGTTTATAATTGTTAATGTTGAATATCTCCAAAACTGTTAACTTTATAAAAAAAATATAAGAAACAAAACTGTTTAATTTTAAATGACAAAAAAGTTTTGATTTTTATTGTAACAAAGTTAAAAACATATAAAACATAATTTCTTGACAATTTTCTACAATAAACAAAATTAGACTAAAACCAAAATATGTTAAAATAATGATTTTTTTATAGAATAATAAACTCCATTGCTTAGTTCACAATGTTTTATTGTCAAAATGGATAACTTAATTGCATTATTCACCTTGTAGTTTGCATAGTAATACAATAAGTTAGTTCATGATATAGACTACAGTTACCGCTGTAGATTGAGGTGGAAAATTAAAAAAATACTATAATAACAACAAGAATATATTTCAAGAAAAATAACAAAACTAGACAGCTTGTTCAATGCGCCCAACAGGTATATTACAAGATTTGCACCGTTTAATCATAGACTCTCTCACTTGTAAAACAATGACCTCATATTGTATGGCAGCAGCAATTCTATCAACAAGGTCATCCTCTTCCTCTACAGGCGTCTTGTTGAGGAACTTTTTCATCTTACTATAAAATAAAAGACAAACTTCAGAGGGTTGAGATCAGAGAAACGTGGAGACCATAAAACGGGACCACAACACCCGATCCATCGCTGGTCATAAATGGCATCCAGTGACACTTTACAATATTTTCAAAATTAGTCGGGGTGCTATCATATTGGAACTACCAGTTAGTTACTGTTTCTAAAGGGACAAACTCCAAGAGTTATGTCTCTCAAGAAAACAAGATAAGAAAATGAATTTGTAGAATATAGGGCCAATTACTTGGTTTGGTTACAGAGTTTGCTATCAGAAACATTGATTGAAAATTTGTTCTGGTAGTTAGGTATGGTGATTGCATGGAGATTATCCAGAGGTCGTACGTGGTTATTTCGGGAATTGAATATTCCTTCCCTGGTAAAGGTTTAAGTCATTCGAAGTTAAAATGTTTGAACTGCCGCCATTTTGAGGCAAAAAAGAGATCATAGTTTTCGGTACATTGAAACAAGGTTACATTAAAAATATGTGTTTCAAATTTCAACATTATATCTAAATTATTTCCAAAAAAAATGTAATGTGTTTGAAGAACAAAAAATGGTTGACACAGATAAATAAGCTTGTTTCAAAAATGAATGCTCGTTCTGTATTTACTTCAATCACAGAAACAATGCACTAAAAAACGCGACAAGAGTTCTGAAACACTCTGTATATGTGTTTATATATATTAAAGGGGAAAATATGATTAGTTTTTACTCAAAAGCTTAAGAACGAACTTTCCAGACTCCTTTAATTAAACCAAAAGTACCGTTGTCCCTTAATCCACATTCCGTCTGCTACCCCTGGTGCAAAATATTAATTTTCCATTAACTCTGTAAATATACACATTATCAGAAAATGTTAAAGACTTGAGTTTTTAAAAGTAATTTTATCTTCAATTTTATTTGCAATGAACTTATGGTCCAGGAAATGCATGTGAACAATATTTCTACGATTTATTTTGTGAAGTAAATCACAAACTGTTTTTCTCCAAAAGGGGCAATATTTTTATACTCATTTACAGCTAATTGTAGTTTAGATGTTACGAAACTTAATCTGAAAGTATCTTGTCTTTATATTTAACGGTTAGAAACTTTACTAATTAATGGTATCAATACCCAATTAAAAAAAATAATAACAAACTGAATTAATTTACTCATTTAAACATGACGGTCATTTAAACTTTTTAACTTTGTGAAGTACACATTAATAATTTCTAGAGTTTTAAATGACAGAAGTACAGAAAAAACTAAACCTAACACTAAAACTATTTACAAAAAAAATCAATAAATCATAAGTTATTGTTCTTTATGTAAGCTGAAGACGGTTTAGATTTCAATATATGTTACCTCGCTCCACTCCAGTTTAGGCCATTTAAAGACAACTTATTTTAACATTTAAACTCGCCATTTTGTTTTATTCAATCTAATTGAAAATAAATTTAAAGTTTAACATAAAACTACAAAACAGTATGTAAAGCTTAAACGGAATATAAATAACATTTTTGTTTAGTGAAATTAAAATATTAAAAACGAATATTATCAAGATTTATATTCTCATCAAAGCTGGCTGGTAGCAATCTCTTATAGTTTAAATAATATAATTTACCTATATAGTTTTTAAAGAAATTCAATTCTTTGGAACAAAGACTTTATATTCAATTAAATGAAGTTTCAATTGCAAAGTTGGCATCGTTATGTGTTAGACGTACAGTTGAATGTTTGTTCAATCGCAGTATAAAGAATAGGGCAAAGCCTCACTATAATAATAGAATGAAGAATAGATGAACAATGGGCACTGTGTTGAATTTTACAATTGGAAACACTGACTCCCCTTACAAGTTATTATTTTTACTTTAATTTGGTTATTTGTCTAGAAACGGGTATTAGTTAAAGGTATGTGTGTTTTGTACCAATGGTTGGAATTACTAAGTATAAATCTATTCTTGTTGGTAGGTTTTCTGTAATTATAAAATTACATACTTTGATAGTTTCTAATACATAATATATCGAGAAACAGTAACCTATTGTTCTTTTCTAGTTCATGAGTAAATTTTATGGGACTGTGTTTTCTATTAATTTAATTAATAAATCACTGACTTTACGTTGTTTGAGGTAAAAAAAACTCCAAAAACATCATCTAAATACCTCAACCATATTCTGGTAAAATACTTGAGGTTCTTCTTTAAATCTTCCTCTAATTTACTCATAAATAGTTCAGCTATGAAAGGAGACAGACCATTTCCCAAAGCTGTACCTTCGAGCTGTACAAGAATTGAGGAAGCCAAGTAAACTCTTTAAGCTGATAGTATTCAAAATACTTAATTTTCCCTGAGATTTTGACAAGGGTTTGGGTAAGTCCTATTCATATTTCACTAAAACTTGGACGAAATTTTAGTTTGAGAAATGAATTGTTTTGTTATCAGTAACTTCCGAAAAGAACGCCGAGCAAAACGTTTGTTACCTAAAAATTACATTTGATCAAATTCTTAGAAAAGATTTTGAAAAACGTGGAATTATGTTTTTTTTTCTTTTGGCAGTCACCTACATTTTGATTTATAAAAAAATTGTTTAATAAACTTTCCGAGATATGCTCAAAATATTCCGACCTAAGAAATTTCATTTAAATCTGTTGATTCGTTTTGTCTGTAGAGCTGCTTTACGAAAACCACTTTTTGGACTCTTGGGACTTTAAAACCGATATTTCTGCAAAATACTCAATTTGATTTTTGACCGATCATAGTCTATAACTTTCTCTAAAGTATGAGAGAAAGTAAAAATTAACATAGAAAATTAAATCTCAAGAAGTCTCACAAAAAACTTACCATATAATGAAATCAGAACAGCAAATGGAAGAAAGATTTTTTGTCTTACCTATAACAGACAATAGATAATAATAATAATTC
>OY740776.1:36250477-36315114 GCA_963513935.1 Aphrophora alni
GGTTTAACGATGCAAGTGAAATGAACGAGGTGTAATGATTGATATGCTACAGCGTACAGTCCGTCTTAGAATTTTAAAAAGTGTAAATTAAAACATGAAAATCCGCTATTTTTTCTACCTCAAACATCAAAAGAGGGAAAATCCAATATGGGGGGGGGGAATGTGGAGATAACTAAGAGTGGAGAAAACTGTGCTAACCTACATCGTACCAATAATCCTAATTTGTTTGTTTTATAGTGACATTTACACGAGAGAATGTTGTCAGTAACAGTAACAGTTCAAAAAATTACTACAAAACATAAATCTGTTGTTTAAGAAACTCAAAAGGGTATATACACAATTTGGAAGGTATGATTTTGTTTATAAATATGTCCTTACACATTTACACCTTTTACACTTTTACAAATCTCTAATATACAATAAATACATCTATTCATTAGTTATACGCTGATGTGATTTAGATATTATTTTATGACTAATATTATATTCAGTGTAAAATTTATATTATGAATCGTCTATATATAATAATATATTTAAATATCAACATCCACTAATGTTGGAAAAGGTTGAAATTACTATAAATACCGTATTATTCATATAAAAATATGAATACTCTCTCTCTCTCTCTCTCTCTTCTCTCTCTCTCTCTCTCTCTCTCTCTCTCTCTCTCTCTCTCTCTATATATATATAAGAATTCACAAAATGAATAACAACATTTACATAATAAATGGATGTATATATTAAATATACAGTTAATAACATACCGTGTGTCTATTTTAACTGGGCCTCATTGTGATTTTACTTTAAATTAGGACTTCACATTTTACTTTTTAGTTAACATTAAAAACATGGAATGGGAATTTTCCAAATTCGTTCTCTATTTTCCAATATGGAAAGCCAACTATATAATATCTTTTAAATCTTGATAGAAAAAAAACTCGAACACAAGGCCTCACGAAAATTACTTTTACTTAATCAAACACGTTTCAACAACCAAATACGTCATCCTCAGTGATGCATGAGCTACAATAACTAAACTATAACTGTTACGTTATGACTCAGTTATAGTTTAGTTATTATAGTACCTGTATCACTGAGGATGGCGACTTTGTCGTTGAAACGTGTTTGATTAGGTAAACGTAATTTTTGTGAGATCTTGTGTTCGAGTTTTTTTGTCTATCTAATATTACCTCACAAGTCAACAACAACATTAATTTATATCTGATAAAACTACTTATATTTTATTACAGTCAATTAAATGACTTATAATTTACTTATATTTGTTTTAAAACAAACAATTGAACCGAATAAAATAATTTTATAGTTTGATTGGTCGACTTAATAATAATAATTAATTATTAATTAATTGGTTCTTAACCATAAGCAAAACATTCAATTTCTTAATATTTTGACGTCTTTAGCTCGTAAATAGTTGTATTTACTAAAATCAACTCAAGAAAGTCTTAAAATATTGTATAAAATACAAAAACACCATGAAATATAGGAAGTTGTATAAATTATAAAGTTTGTAAATTATAAAAAAAAAAGTTTTAGCAGCACTGATATGTAAAGCATCAAAATTGAGTAAAGAATTTAATAAAATTCATGTGAATTATAAAAGAAATAACCCAAATTATTATTTAATAAGAAATCCTGGACACGGCATAGCTTCCTATCTTTCATTACCTAACCAAGTAATGATTAAATTTTGGAAAGCGGAAGCTTTCCATCCTATCATGAATAAAATTAGTCAAATGTATTTTATCTCTTCTATTATTTGCAGGAGCAAGAATGTCTCTTCCCCATTTATTGAAAATCTGTATTTTACCACGTAGTCCTCGGTTGCTGCAATATGACAATTGTTATTGGTTGAGAGTTGTCACGTGCTTGTACGTGTCTTGGCGGGTTGTGACACATCTACAAAATGTTCTGTCATTATTCTGAGTTGGAGATAAATATATCTGTGGTCACGTGATCCTTTAGTGGGCAAATATATCTGATAAAAAAATGGCGAAAGAAATTTTTTTAAATAAATGATTTTATTTTTTTCATTTTAAATTTTGTAACAACAACTACACAATTACTGAACTGTCAATTTTGATAAAATTTAGTTTTGGATTGTTACTCTTTCGCTATGGAGATTGTTGAGTTAGACATTTTAAACATTGTTTTGTAGGCCCCATTTATTAGATTTAGTAATTGTGACAAAATTATACTGAGTTTTGTTTTAAAAAATGAAAAAGCGTTTCATAGGTAATCATTAAGTTTATCTGAAAAATCATTTTTATTTTAATGGGATAAAAATTGAAAATCGTGTACATATTTGCTAATGTAAAAATTCCAATATTTGTAAAATTAACAATTATTATCACGTTAAACTAATAAATTTAAAACTTCTATCTATTCAAAATTCTAAGACAATATAAATAAATATTAAGCTTTTAAATTGTTTACACTGATGACCGACGGTACTTGATAGACATAATTTTTATTTTGTAAATTCTATAATTATAGACCTATAAATTCCCAACCTAACCTAACCTAACCAAATAAATTATAGAATTTACAAAAGAAAAATTGTGTTTTATTTGTTAAGCTTTTAAATTATAAAACGTAAATAGATTTGATCACGAATAACACTTTTATTAATTGAAATAGTTTTCAAAGAAAATTTGGCCATCTGCAGTGGTAAAAATCAAGACGCTTAATAAGAGAAGGTCAATCTTATCTTACTTTTTTATTGTTAAATGTTTCTATCTCTCTTTTTTTAAGAGTAAAATATTATCGCCTTAAAAAACCTGAACTTAAAGAATGTAACTTAACACAAAAGCAACAACTTTTTGACTTACCCTGTACAAGTTACGTTTGATAATCAAAAAGAAATTCATCAACATTCGTTTTTTGTCTGTACTTATATATCATGAAACTTCAGGAAAACGAAAAGGTTATTTTTGTCTGTACGTTAACACGATTGAGGGCAAAACCATTAATATAATAATGTTAAATTTAGTGTAGGTTATTATTATAGTGTGCTCATATAAAACCAAAATAAATGAAAATAAACATGAATTGAAAATGTAAAAATGATGCCATTTTTTAAACGTATTGTTTGTCATATCTTGAGGGTTGTTCCATTTATAACAAGCTAATTCTACACATTATTCAGATTTCAATATTCAGTGCAATGGTACCAACTCCACCTTTCTACGACAAATAGCAAAGTTATTGTCAAAAATGTAATTTTAAATCATGACCTTGAAATAAAATGTAATATTTTAATACTTTCAAGATCAGTCAGGGCCGACACGACACGAGCGTAGCAAGTGTAGGTTCCTTCACATATTCACAGCTTCCAGTCGAGTTATTGGCACAAACGAAGCGAAGCCAGGATCTAGTCAACATCAAGGAAGTAATGATAAACACAATTACAAGATTTAGAAAACATGTGTCAGAACTGTTTTAAACTGTGGGGGGGGGGGGGTACAATTTAACATTTCCTACAAGATCCAAGAAACCAATTTTTAGGCATTAAGATTAAAGCATCTACTTAGATTATTGTTACTGTAAGTACTTTATGACACCCAAAAACTTGTTTCAAATTGTGGAGGTAAATCTAAGAAAAGAGACTCTTTGTACGGAAGAACTCTAACAGTGTCAGGATCGAAAGTGATCAAAATTTGGTCAAGAGAAACTTGATAGGTAAAGAGAAGTATCTAACATAAGATTAGATGAAGAAAATGTAAATCAAGTTACGCTATCTCGGGTTTGGCACGTCCTTAGTCACGTAACTAAGCCACTAAGAAGTTCCTGAGTCACCAAATCACTGTCATGGGGGATTCGTTTTATATTTTAATTTTATAATTTAACTTAACCTGAATGTGAATTGACTAAACAACATATATTCAAATATTCAAAATTGTAAGTTTCACTAAAATTAATTTCTTTTCTTTTGCCACCAACAGCGAAATTATAGAAGTTTTTATATTGTAGATAGTAAATATTAACGGTTAGGTTAGGTTATGTCAGGTTAGGTTAGGTTAGGGTGTGGTAACTATAGGTAAAATCAAACCTAACCTTTTCATGATTTTCACAATAAGCTCACCTTTCAGCTAAATGTACAGTATGTTTCCAATATATTCTGAAATAACCACATTTATTGAAATTTAAGATCAAATGTTTCTCCTTCCAGATCAACGACAAGGATAAAGACATAGGATCCAATAACCGTAGTTCACATATCTCGATATACAGACAAAAAGATATTTCACACGAGAATTGTTATATTTTACATCTGTCTTTGCTTGTCTCTAACACATCTCTAAATCTCACTGGGAGACATTTCTTTCAGTCGTGCTTTAAACATTGTGTATTCGGAAAGAAGATGTACTTGACAATTAATTGTTTTGTATAAACGAAGTTTTAATTTTTGTTAATCTAATGTGTACAAGTTAAAAAACAAGAAAACAAAAACAAACATGTCTACCAACTTTGAAATATATTTTAAAGATTAATCGTCTTTCCTAGCTCAATTTAGTGTCATTGTATTTATTTAATAACTTAGTTTTTGTTTGATACACTAGATATTCTGATAGAACGTCCATATATTTTGATAAAAAACACTTGCATTCGTACAAAAATGAAAAAAATAAAAAATAAACATATTTAGTGCAGAATTTTGTATTAGTGAAAGTACTGTACATTTTGAATTATGAAATAACATTATGAACCTGAATATCGTAACAAAATATGCCCCTGTTTGAGTTGTACCCCAGAGAGAGAGAGGTACAGATTATACAGTTTCGTACCCAGTTTTGTTTTAATTGAAAGGATTTGAAAACTATGATTTTGCCATTGAATACCTTTATCTTATTTACATATATACGTATAAGCAAATGTATATTTAGTATTGAGGAATTTGTCTTACTTCAACAATATGCTACACGAGTATACATAAGTATACACATTCTCTTACCATTTATATTATAAA
The DNA here is from genome assembly GCA_963513935.1 of Aphrophora alni. Classification (NCBI taxonomy): domain Eukaryota; kingdom Metazoa; phylum Arthropoda; class Insecta; order Hemiptera; family Aphrophoridae; genus Aphrophora; species Aphrophora alni. The sequence continues at coordinate 36,255,465 of OY740776.1, forward strand.
CTTAAATTGTTGAACGATGTCATAAGATACAGTGATATTGAGATGTAGTCACTTCCTTGATAAATCCTTTGTGTTCAAGCAAGGAAACGTTCCTTTCAGAATATTTGTCGAGTCACAATTTTCAAAGCCTTCCAAATATTACATCACACGGGAAGGATGTCGTTTCTCATAGAAGCTAATATTACATTTTATATGAAATGACAGTTCCGAAATTTGTAGATATATGCTTTTACGTAAGGGAAAATTTGAGAGGTACTATCTATTCTGAATTTAATAAAGCACAGATGGGGAGTGAAAGCGTTAGTTTATGTATTGGTTTGAATTAAAGTATTACTTATTATATATATATTACAAAAATAAAACTAGGGAGACATAGAAAAATATAATTCTTTTAAAATTTAATTGTAACTTAAAACGTGAGTATTCTAATATGCCAACTACCGTTTCTTTAAGTGGAACCTCCGTCAATTAGAAAAACATAAGTCTTTAAAATTAAATTCTAACTTAAAACGTGATTATCCTAATATGCCAACTACCGTTTTTTTAAGTGGGGCCTCCGACAATTAGAAACACATAATTCTTTAAACCTAAATTCTAACTTAAAACGTGAGTATCCTAATATGCCAACTACCGTTTCTTTAAGTGGGACCTCCGCCAATTAAAAAAAGATAATTCTTTATAAATTAAATTCTAAATTAAAACGTGAGTATTCTAATATGCCAACTACCGTTTCTTTAAGTGGGGCCTCCGTCAATTAGAAAAACATAATTCTTTATAAATTAAATTCTAAATTAAAACGTGATTATCCTAATATGCCAACTACTGTTTCTTTAAATGGGGCCTCCGTCAATTTTGACTACATGTCATATAAGACTATATTGAAGAGCAATACAACTTCTTTGCTGGTTTTCGCTAAACCACAGTTTAAACATTTTGCCTAAATTCAACATTTTAAAACTATCCAAATATTACAAAATGCTTAAATGTTTCTCATAGAAACCAGTATTCTATATAATATATGTGATGCATGTACTATTATATGAGGAGTATGTATCTTTCATGTCAGACAAAATGTAATTTTATGTTATCAAAATGATAAAACTGACGAACAATCAAAAAATTCGTTCATCTATATTATTCGATAAAATTAACTTTCTACTTAATATAGTTTATACTAGAAAAACTAGTGTCACCTAATAATAATAAAATGGTTTTAGAGAATATATTTACAGATGAATTCTAAACTTATATTCTTTCATTTACTTGATTGGGCAAAAGTCATAGACAACTGATTAAAGGCAGATTTTGTACAAATCTGGACAAAAATCATTCAGACTCGAAATTTGGTGGAAAGTTACGTTTTAGGGTTACTTCAATAATGAAAATAATCGGACACGCCTCCCTGGAGTGTATAAAAGGTGGGGCAAAACGTTTTGTTGTAGATATATTAAAAACTACGCAAGATATAAATAAGTTTGTTGTAAAATTTGTAGCTGACTAAATTTCCCATTTAAATGGACCTTAGTAAATTTTTCGGCAGAAGGACTGGGACAGAAATATGAGTACTCAAAGATGAGAACGTTTTTGGAATTGTTGGTGTAAAGAAAGCATTTTTACGAAAATAAAACATTTAATATTTTTGAATTTAGTCAACTTTTGTATAAAGTGCTAAATGTGGGGTTTGTACATGTAATACCAAGTATTTGGGTATACAAATTTCATGTATATATATATATATATATATATATATATATATAGTCAGTATATGCGTGTCATGTGTAAATGTATATGCACACATATGTTATATGTTGTGCAACACATTACAACAAACACACTACAACAAAAATAAGTGCATTTTGGATTTAGACAAGTATAATATAAATGCATGAATACATATCTACACATAAACTACTAAAAATACAAGGTGTATACCCTAATTTACAACAAATTGCACTGGGCTTTGAATAAGAGGCTATACATTATCCCTTATACAAAATAAACTTATTTAAATATCAAAGATTCCCATAGTTGCTCATTTTAGTGATTACGGGGTTGGCACTAATAAAACTAGTTGTAGCTACATTTGTTTAATGTATTCTTGTAGTATATAACGTTTTTTATTTATACTATAACCTCTATCTTAACCAACACTTGTTCTTTTACGACACTGACGGTATTAGAGTATTTTAGAACTAAGAGTCTTTATTATGTTATTTTTCGTCTAATAAATATAAGGTGATGATGACAGAAAGATTTTTTCCATAAGAAACACTACACTGATATGAAAGGCAATATGTGTTTATTTAGATAAAATTTTAAAACTCTGCTTTTTCCATGAACAGAATTCAATTAACGCCACACAAATTTTTCTTGTACCTATATTGATAATCTAAAACAAACCTCAGCTAACTGGCACACAACAATTTATCTTTACAATACGACACAAATAAGCTATTCGGACAGCAACCCATTCACCCAAAATAACACCCTAGTATAAATCTTAAGCTAAAATTGAAATTAATTCCAGTTCAGAGCGTTTCATAAACAAGGGCAAGACAGATTTCCGCCCTATAGTTCTTGCCTCGAGGAGCCGATAAATTCCACTGAATTCCAATCTCCCACTGGATTAAATTTTACAACAGTTTTGGACACTGATTTAAGATGTATTTAGTTTGGTAAATTTACAATGTACTTTGTTATTTGTGATTATCTGAGATAGACATTGAAGTTGTAATGATTTCTCGTGTGGAAACAAAGGTGATAACATGTTCACAGACCCTACTAATAGAGTTATTGTTGCTGAATTTTTTGACATGGTATATTCAACTTTAAATATATCTATTAATAAACTAAAGAGTCATTGAAATAAATTTACAATTATTTGTTCTCACCGTTTATATATTAAAGCGCTCTGGATTAAATTTGGTGTCATTAAAGTTATAAAGTAGAAAATCCAGTTTGTAATTTTCAAAATGGCGGACGATTATTAAACAATCAGGTTTTTGAGGATACGATTTTACAAGGAAATAAATCATTGTATAAAGATGTTGCAACAAGTATAAAAGATTTGTTGCTAAAATAGAAAATTATAAAACAAATTAACCAGAAAGTAAAAAGAATCGGGGTAGTTTTTAAAGTCAAATTTAGGATGTAACCTTAATTATTTTACAGGTTGAATGTGTTATAAAAAAATACTTACATAGTTTCAAGATGGTTGCTCGCTTACCCAGGTTTATTTAGATACAAAGCAGGATTAAGCACGAGCAATAAAGTACTGTTATATAAACAAGTACTTAAGCCGTTGTGGAGCTATGGACTGCAGATGTGTTGATGTGCTATGAAAATTAATATAAACAAAATTAAATTGTTTCAAAATAAAATACTTCGAATAATAGTAAATGGTACGTACGCAATGAATATATTCACAGAGATCTTAAAGTGAATACGATTTTTGAAGAAATCAAAGCTGTGGCAGAGAAGCACGAAAAAGGACTCCAAAACCATACTAATGCTAGTGTGCAGCAGATGATAGCGCATATGAATACAGTACGAAGACTGTGTAGAACTAAACCCCTTGACTTGGTGTAGTTTTGGTGAAGATGATATAGATGATAATATCAGAGACATTCAATGGAATGAACTTCTGAAACCACCGTGATCTCTTATTTAAGTTATAACTACTAGATAAATCTGTACTTAGTTGTAGTCCTGGAAATTAAAAAAAAAAAAAAAAAAAAAAAACTTACCCAGGTTTTATTTGTAAAAAGAAATAATTATTATTGCATTTGACAATCTGCAAATGCTACTGTCAAAGTCGGTAAAAGAGTTGATAATAAAACGAATATTTTAGAATATAAGTTGAATTTTGGAGGATTTTTGAATTGCCAGATGGTACAGATGGAATTTCTAATTTGAAAGTAACAATTATTCAATGTTCCTATACAAGAATTCATAGGGCCTGAATTTTAATACACCCTGTATAAAAATTCCTTTGTTTATATCTTCCAAGACGTTCAAGGCTGGATGTCAGAAAGATATATTGTTTACAAGAAACTCTGAGGAATTACACGCCATAGATCTTTACCCGTGTTTATATTTCTTCCCAAGTCTAAATTTAATTCCACCAAGAAGGGTAGGATTTATATAGGGGTAATATTACGAAGGACGGGGGATGAGGGTGGAAAGTAATGCAGGATTTTGTCCACCAATATACTCCATACGAAGTGGTATTTAGTTCAATTTATTGGCATTTATTTTTATTACTGGATGTTTGTAGAATGTGTTTTACAGAGGGGATTCAGTAGAAAAGTCTGTATTATTCTGCAAAATATCTACAAAATTGATCACAATGCATTGAAACACCTACAAACATAAATATTTACCATTATCAAGGTAAAAATTCATAGTGGAAAACAATTAGCTGATGAAAAATTCAACGTAACTTATTGATAAAATTTTCATAAAATGTGACAGTTCACGATCCAAATCAGAGTGACAAAACAAAATGCAAGTAAATTTAAAAACAAAAACAAACCTAATAACGAGTAGATTTCATTTAGTTTTATATCCAATTTCGTCACTAACGAATAGTATTAGCTTAGTTTAATAGTTTGAATAATAAACTTCACAATCATAATAGTGTCTGACATATCCAACCTTCAAACGAAAACTGGGATTCATAATAATTGTATCCGTATTTACAAAATGAAAACAACAAAAAATTGTTTCGAATACTTTAGAATAAAGTATTATGAATTTGAAATAATCTATTTAAAACAAATTCTTTTGGTATTTTTAAATATTAGGTTATGACAAAACTGAAATAATTGTGTCAAGTTGTAACCATATTATCTATGAAACAATATTAAATAAAAATTAGTAACTAAATTTATAGTTTGATAGTAGTTGACAAAAAATAACTTTACCATTACCGCACTGTTATTAAAAATTCGATTTCATTCAAAACCTAAGTGATATGACTTTTACACTCATGTTTTCCAATTCCAGTAAAGCAAGTATGCATTGTTTTAATGTAAAAAACAAGATTTGACATTTCGAGTGAAATAAATTAAGTATTCAATAATTAATTCAGCCGGGTTAACTTTTTCTTATTATTCAAAATGTTTTGTATTAAAACATGACAAATATAATATTCGATGGCTGCAAGGTTTAAGATAACACCAAGAGATGAATGAGTAGGGCGTCGGTTTAACAGTGTTTAATCTCTTAATCGCTGTTAAAATAGTATGTAGTAGTTTTTCTTAATGTATACTTTCTATCTTATTTATTATACAGGGTGTTCGAAAAATGTGGGGCAATAATTTACGTAGTGATTCCTTGGGTCAAAATAAGCAAAAACGTTTATATAGACATATGTCCTATCTATTTTCGTTTAGCGTCTGTCTGTCTGTATGTGTTTTTACAAAATAATTCATAACTCCTTAACGGTTTGAGTTACAGCGTTGAAATCGTGCACAAATGTTCATCTTATTGGCCGCTATCTTTATGCAAAATATGAATAAACAATCTTTAACCGTTTCAAAATGGCGGCTATTTTTAATATTTGACGGCAAATTTCATGAAAACCGTTAATTTTACAAAAAAAAATAAATAAAAAATGCATGATACATAAAATGTAGTAAGTTTTATGGAGATTCAAACGATATCTTATTAAGCTTTTTTTGGACGAAGAATAACAGAGAAATTAATTTCTTCCTTGCTATACCTACAGTTTTCTCCATTTAAACAATGTTTAAACTGCAACAAATATCATAAAATCACAAATTATCAATACATAAATATTATTTTATTTTCAAACATGTAAAAAATGAACACTTATTAAAGAAACACAACTTTTGTGATTTTATGATATTTGTTACAATTTTAACATTGTTTAAATGGAGAAAACTGTATGTATAGCAAGGAAGAAATTAATTTCTCTGTTATTCTTCGTCCAAAATAAGCTTAATAAGATATCGTTGGAATCTCCATAAACCTTACTACATTTTATGTATCTTGCAATTTTTTTTGTAAAATTAACGGTTTTCGTGAAATTTACCGTGAGATATTAAAAATAACCGCCATTTTGAAACTATTAAAGTCTTTTTATTCATGTTTTGCACAAAGATGGCGGCTAATAAGATGAACATTTGTGCAGAATCTCAACGCTGTAACTCAAACTGTTAAAAAGTTATGAATTATTTTGTAAAAAACACATACAGACAGACAGACGCTAAACGAATAGAGATAGGACATATGCCAATATACACTTTTTTGCTTATTTTGACCCAAGGAATCGGGCTTCTATAACCTACATTGATCACCTTAGACGCTACCATTTCAACTTTTATCTCTGTACGGTTCAACTTAGTTCACTTTTGTTTTTAACCACAATTTGTTTACACTATTTTCTGTGAACCTATCAAACATTTTGAAAATAAACGGGGAAATATGTAGTTACAATGTTAATTTAACTGTACAAGTTACCCTTTACTCTAGAAGTTAATTTTGGGTTTAAACAATATTTTATTGTCTGTATATATTTAGATTTTACAAAATTTAAAGTAAAGCTGTCACACTACAAAGCATATAAAAAAAAATTATTTTCACATTTACAAATGATTAAGTTTGTTAGCATGCACAAATGATTTAAACTGTAAACCATATCTCGCAGTGGAGGGAAACAATAAATTTCACTTGAGAATAAATTATAACTCTCACAGATACATAAACAACTTGGAAAATATGTTTTTCCAAAAAAATATATCCTTACAAGGATTTAGCTTTCAGTAACCTGTAATATATACCGACACAGATTCTCTACTTATTTTACCGATAAATTGATTTCTATTTTATTTTATGGTTAGTCATAACTATTTAGGACTGTTATTATATTTTTTATAAGTTTTATATCTAACTTTATGTGAAAATAATCGTCGGAAATTTGAGTAAACTAAACGCTTTAAATTATCTAAATATTAAAAATAATTGACATCCTGAAGCTGCTACTCCAAAGATTTTGGTGAATATTTTAAAGATTTTGTGTCTAGGAAACTGTGGAGCTAGAATTTTAATTAAAAGTCTCAGTTAATAAATAGATTTTGAAAATTAGAAATTGTAGGAACTGTTAAAACAACAACAAATTGAATACTCAGAAAACAGCTGTTTTATTATTTATAATCACACCTAATGATAACTGATTAATGTCATTGTTTCAATTATGTTTTCGTTTCTTGATAAAAGTAAAATTTAAAATAATTTGCCGTTCTTCTTCAACGACATGTTTAAGCTACCACTCAATCGATATTTATGAATTTTTAAAATTTTAATTTTATTCTTAATTTCTTTTCTTACTATATTATATCTATAGCAATTGTCATTAACATTGGTTTCTGCTCTATTTTAGTATTATTTTCAAAGCATTCTTTACGTCGACAATAATTTTTCTCACTCTGGTTTAACAAATGAAAACAAAAAATTGATAAAATCATTGATAAAAATAACAAAAATTTTATAAACTCAAATGTTATAGTATTCTAAACACTACTTTAACTAAAGGAGACTTTAATGATTTCTGTTTAAAAAAACAAATTAAATAACATACTGCTAAGAGAAAAAAATCGTGCATTTTTTTTTTAACTATGCAGAAAAACAAAGTGTTGAGATAACTTAAAATTGTCTAGACTCTCTGAAGACTGGATGGATTTCTGATATTGTTGGTATGAGTAAATATCTGAAAAAATTTATGACACAGTGTTGTAGATGATACAAATCAAACATTTTGAATTTTATTCGTATTTTTTCAATGAAAACTTACGGAGTTATGAATTTTTGTTTTGTTTGTAAGTGGTTATAAATATCTATTAAATATTTGAAAATAGTTGTATTTTATAATATAATAACAACGATAGCTTAAAAGGAAAATGAGTTTTCTTAATAATAAAAAAGTGTTATTCACAGATATTATTTATTATAATAGATTCATTTTCATATAATAAATAAAGAGAATTTTCATTTATATATATTACCAATTTTTGAAATTTATTATTTTTGTTCATAAAACTTCACTCCTTTTAAGATTTCCTGGACAAGCAACCTAAAATTCCTTTTTTCAGTTTGATAAAGTGTACAATTACTGTCAAGTATGATTTTTTTTTCAGAATGTACGTGATTGTTTTATTGAAGTTGTTTTGATCAAACCATTTCAACCTGTTGAAACACGTACATTGGTAATTTGTTTAACTCTATTGTAATGAGGAATAATTTACTAGATTTTATTTTGTATGATTTTATTTTGTTTTCCAAAGTGATTACGATATGATTTTTATGTATAAAGTGAGACTTTTCAGATATTTATAATAAATACTTTTATTAGGACCACAAAATATATTTTATAAAAGAATAAAAATTATTTTCTAAAATAAATTAAAATGGTAAAACCACCTATTACTAGTTGATGCTATTTCTTACAACCATTACGTATCAATACTTTAGATAAGAATCTTAAAGAGATATTACAATCATTAGAAAGGTTACGTTAGGTTAGGTTAGGTTACCATCATGTGTTATCTAGAAGTTTGTGTGCTAACCAACACTGAGGAATACATCCTTATCGATGAAATGTCACCTGGGTGATGTGACCTATTTTTTTCAATTTTTATTAATCAATAATTAATATATATTGCTACACGATCAGAGCAATATATTTAAGTTACATCACAATTAATTTGTTACCAAATTCTTTATTCAATGTAAACATAATAATTCAATACGATTTTGTAAATGACCGGTAACTTCATTCCAACACACTCTACGAAAAGAACCCTTATAAATTCCAACCACGTAAATACCCGTTCTCTAAATATTTTCATAACCATCTTGAACTAAATATTATATTTACTGAAAAGTCAAGTGAAATGTAAGAGTGAAGATTTCGTTCTGAAAATATAAATTACTTAATAAGAAAAACAAAAAAAACCCTTAAATTATCAATAACAGCGATCAAGGATGTCAGTTAATTATTTTGGACGAATAATACTCTTTTACAACGTTTAAAAAGTGAAAATATATTTAAGGGGTTGCATATGCAATGTAACTACACAAACAGTGTTCTGGTAGCTGAGCTGTTTAAGGCCATAGTTTTCTGAGCAAGTTTATTTTAGATCTTTCCAGAGTGTAGGTGAAAACTAACGAGTTAAAATTCAATTCATAGAATACAACAATAAAATTGTGAAAATATTATTTGGCATAAAAAGAAATTTTTTGTGTATTCTAGAAGGTTGGATAAAGTAGAATTATGTAAAACATCACCAGTAAAAATTTTAAAAATCTAATTTAAATTCTGGACTTTTTAAATTTAAAACTAAAATCAAAGAAGTCAACATAAGAAATAAGTTTCGTCTTTAATAGAAAATGCAGAGTTAAATTCTCGTCAAAAAACGTGTTAACTCAAGGAAGAGTCTTAACTGAGGTAATTAATAAGTTGTACTAACATAGAGTGCAATACTGATTTAACTTTCCACCCTGTTCACCCAACCCAAGTTTACATTGGAATCTGCTGTATCACGAAGTTATGTACGTAAACTATAAAATCTATAACGTTAAACATCTTGTGTTAGTTTAAAAGTAATCTCATGTTTATATATATATTTTTAATCATGTGCAATTTTGATTAGAATTTGTAAAATTATAGATTTATCTAAGCATTTGAAGATCCCAACATCCATCCTACGTGGTTCTAAACGATAGATGGAATAAATATTATAAGGTTCTCGAGGTGGGATAACTTACTCACTAAAATTATCCTAAAGTTACAACACATAAAAGTAAGGATTTACTCCTCAAAGAATATTCTGAATCTAAAATAACTTTAAAATATACGCCCTCTTATTTTGTTGTTGTTGTTGTTGTCGTCGTCGTCGTCGTCGTCGTCGTCGTCGTCGTCGTCGTCTTCGTCGTCGTCGTCGTCGTCGTCTTCGTCGTCGTCGTCGTCGTCGTCGTTGTTGTTGTTATATCATTATGATATTTTAATTAGGTATTAAATAACGTTAGTTAGGAGTTATTTAGATATTATAGCTCATGCATCACTGACGATGGAGATTTAGTCGTTGAAACGTGATTGATTAAGAAACGTAATTTTGTGAGAGATCTTGTGTTCGAGTTTTATTCTATTTTAGTGAGTAAACTTTATCAAACTTGTGTTGTTGTGGCACTTGATGGTGTGTTAATGTTTTTTTATATTTCTAAAATAAAGAATTTTAAATTGAAACGTCGTCTTGTCGATGTTGTTTTTGTAAAAATTGATGTTCACTAATTATTGATTGCTAATTTATCACAAGTTAACCACAATATAAGTTATTTCATAAATTTAGTTACAACTATATTCTTTATACTGTCCTAAACTAATAGCACAACGAGACTTGTAAAATAACGAATAACTTCATTCCAAAAATATGTTCAACGTAAACAACTCTTACAAAATCCACTCACGTAACTACCCCTCCCTCAACCACTCCCACAGTTATTTTTCACTAAATATTATTTTCTCTGAAATTGTTATTTACGGAAACACTTTGTCAAGGGCAAAGTAAGATGGAATGATTCAGTCTGGGTAAATACATTACTTTATAAAAAAATACTTTTTGCTGACATACACAGAATATTCATCTCGAGAATAAATTTCGTCAATTACTCCAGATTGTAATTGTTTTATATTTTAAACAGCTACATACTTTGGGAATATTGAATAAATTGACTGATTTACTTCTATGTGTTTATAAAACATCCCATAATAATGTGACCTTATACTAAAAATATAGAGTTAACATTACAGGTAACCTAATTATTGATGTCATTATAGTAGAGGGACACATTATGTCGGAGATCCACGAAGTTATTTAGCCCGCAAAATATTTCGTAGAGAATATTCTTCACAGATATGGTGAGAGAAATTAAATACATTTAGTATATTATTTATTATATCTTTAGAGCCCTAAATTTGATTTCATTACTCGTACGTAGAGGAGAAGGAAACTTTAAAATGTTTTACTAAATCGTTTATTTTGTTTTGTCAATTTTTACAAATCTTAATATGGTATGACGATAATGAAAATGAAATTGTACATGCTTAAAAACGGGTAAAGTTATATAATATTGTTTCTCACAGAATTACTTATAAATCTCCCATGTGATATGTCCACTACTGGGTTGAAGTGTTTCTTAAATAAAATAATGACAAACCATATCCTTATGTACCCTTGGGTAAGACGAAAATGGTCGAAAGTTAAAATCAGTGCCTCTTACAATTTATTGGTTGAGCAAAGATCCTCCTTGAAAGAATATATTTATGAACGACAATTTATGTCCCAACTCACAGTGTCAGTGAATTTTGATGTTCATATAGGCCTATACTTTATGTGCATTTGTGTATTATTTAATATTGAGGGATATCAGTACTTAATTTGTTTTAAAATAGTAATTATTAATTCTGTGTTGTTTGTTTTACTGACATTAATAGACTACAAAGTTTAGGTTATATTAAACAATTGGTGTGCTGTATGTATTGAAATTCTAACGCAATTCAATAATTTACATTCAATATTTGGAAAAAGAAAATATACTTTTGGTAACGACCATTGTAATGTTGTTGATCAGAACAACACGAGTTTCAGAACTAATATTAAAAATTTTATTTTTTTTTATTATTATACATTTTTCGGACATTTGCCATCACTTGTGTGATAATAATCAAAACACGACTTTTCGGGAATAAGAATCAATTCCCGTTATCAAGTGACTAAAAACTAAAGAAACACATAACTTGAAACTAAGCCTATGGAAGAAGTAAAATTAAATAAGAATACCACCAACCTTAATATCTAAGTATGCATCTCAGAGCTAAAACTGAGAAGTCTATCTCAGATACAACAACACGTATTTGACGTTAGTTGTGCGTTACCGTGATGGTGCTTTTTGACTTTTCAGTTTTAGCTCTGAGATGCATACTTAGATATTAAGGTTGGTTGTATTCTTATTTCATTTTACTTCTCACATAGGCTTAGTTTCTAGTTTTATGTTTCTTTAGTTTTTAGTAACTTGATAACGGGAATTGATTCTTATTCCCGAAACGTCGTGTTATGATTTTTAACACACAAATGATGGCAAATGTCCGAAAAATGTATAATAATAAAATTGAACTTCCATCATTAACAAATAACTTCAAACAGAGAATAATCATTTTGTACCAACATTGCAATAGTCAAGATGATTACTACACCTATATTTTCGACTAAGAACACGTTAAAACAATATTACAGATCTGTAGTAAAGGACATTATTCTTGACTCTTGTCACTGGAAATTGAAAGTCACAAAACCATATTTTTTAATAAAGTAATTTACTTACCCAAAGTGGAACAATCCATCTTACTTTGAACTTGACAAAGTGTTTCCGTAAATAACACTTTCAGGAAAATAAGATTTATAGAAAGAAGGCTGTGGAAGTGCACAGAGGAGGGAGTGATTACGTGAGTGGATTTTATTAACGGTTGTTTTTGTGGAATGTGTTTTTGAATGACGTTATCCGTATATGCTATAAATATTATTTTAAGATTGTACAGAAAATATAAGAACAACTGAATTTGTGAAATAACTTAAATATGTTACACTAAATTTGTAAATTATTATTCTGCATATTGAAAATATTTCCACAAGTAAATCATATAGTCAAGACGACGTTTCATCCCCTAAGTTGTTATCCTCACTTGTAGACAGCACACAAACTTGAAGAAAACCTAATTACTAAGGTAGTTCTTTTATTAACCGTTCTCTAAAGGTCGTTATTTGAGTAAGGGATATACCGTAGGGTTAGGTTAGTAACCAGTAAAAACTCTTTGTGTTTTGAATATTTTCCATTTATCCTACCAAATAAAAAGAAAATACGATAACAAATTAGGTTATAAAATATTACTTCATTTGTGTGTTATTTTAATTTTATAAAATACGTTATATGAAAAATATGTATTCGTATATATTTTCTTAACATTTTCTTGAAAAGTATTGAAATATATATAACACGAGACAAAATGATTTCAAACGGGAAAGATACAAAACCAATTATAATATATATTTCCTTCTGTAAGACTATGTATAAACTTGTATTACCTGTTTAAATAATATAAATTTACGAAAAGGATTACATGTAACGGACAAAAGGTGTTAAAGTCTCTTGTGAGTAAAATACTCCTAAACGCTATTATGCTTTTTTATATGAATAATACGGTATTTATAGTAATTTCAACCTTTTCCAACATTAGTGGATGTTGATATTTAAATATATTATTATATATAGACGATTCATAATATAAATTTTACACTGAATATAATATTAGTCATAAAATAATATCTAAATCACATCAGCGTATAACTAATGAATAGAATGTATTTATTGTATATTAGAGATTTGTAAAAGTGTAAAAGGTGTAAATGTGTAAGGACATATTTATAAACAAAATCATACCTTCCAAATTGTGTATATACCCTTTTGAGTTTCTTAAACAACAGATTTATGTTTTGTAGTAATTTTTTGAACTGTTACTGTTACTGACAAACATTCTCTCGTGTAAATGTCACTATAAAACAAACAAATTAGGATTATTGGTACGATGTAGGTTAGCACAGTTTTCTCCACTCTTAGTTATCTCCACATTCCCCCCCCCCATATTGGATTTTCCCTCTTTTGATGTTTGAGGTAGAAAAAATAGCGGATTTTCATGTTTTAATTTACACTTTTTAAAATTCTAAGACGGACTGTACGCTGTAGCATATCAATCATTACACATCGTTCATTTCACTTGCATCGTTAACCTGTTTAATAGTACTGGTTGTTATTCACACGGAAAAAAGTGCAACTACTGGCTTCTCTCAAGTCAAAATCGAGGTTAAGGAAGAAGGTTTATTTATTTATTTCTAAATTAATATAAAACTTTAGTTTTAAATATGAATTGGCCGATTTTGTTCTTTTTTTTTTAATTGTCATAATTTGACTACATCTCGACAAGGTTATTTCCATTTTGAATCGCTCTTAATTAAAACGAAATACTCATAATTTAATTTTTTTATCTGTTATTTTAATATAATACAATTTTTAATAAAAGTTATCATACATTTCGATATCTTCCAGAAAATTCGTTTTCAATAATTATCTGTCTAAAAGTAAAAGTAACCCAGGATGGAGTTTAGAAAGTCAAATGTCTCAAAATTGGACAGTGAAACAGCTATCGAATTTTCGTGAAACATTACGACACAAATGATTGTGCTCAGTTGCATGTAAAAGAAAAATTTTGATCAAGGACTAATTTGGAAAGAAACTAAGTAAGGATTATTCATAATCGGGTTTATAGTGTCCCAGCTTGGATTATAAAATTTTACTTTCCCCTAAAATTGTATCAGTGAAACTTATTTTAAATTTTGACACATTGGTCGATCTAGACAACAACCATAGTTATTTTTTAATGGTTTGTTAAATTAAAAACGTGGACTGTTTAGGAGATGACATATGACACTGTTTTGTGTAAGAGAGAGAGAGAGAGAGAGAGAGAGAGAGAGAGAGAGAGAGAGAGAGAGAGAGAGAGAGAGAGAGAGAGAGAGAGAGAGAGAGAGAGAGAGAGAGAGAGAGAGAGAGAGAGAGAGAGAGAGAGAGAGAGAGAGAGAGAGAGAGAGAGAGAGAGAGAGAGAGAGAGAGAGAGAGAGAGAGAGAGAGAGAGAGCATATTCTTGTAAACAACTTGCCTTAATAAAGTACACTATTCTACTAAATTCCCTTTTTTAAAGTCATTGTATATACTCAGGAATAACCTAAATTCCAATAAAATGAAGTTTAACCACTTTGTATGGAATGTATTGGAAAACCAAATTGCTGCATTAAATTCCAACTTTCAACCTATTGCTGTGTAAAATTACCCCTACATAAATCCTACCCTTCATGGTTGTAATTAAATTTCAACTAGAAAAGAAATGTTAACAAAGAAAAGATCTATAGCTTCTATTTCCTCAGAGTTCCGTGCAACTTATATATCTCTCTGATATTTTAATCTGGCGTATCGTGGAATAAATAAAGAATTGTATGTTATACAGAGTGTCGTGAAATAAAGGGACATTTGATATCTTTATAGAAAGAAGGCATTGTGTAATTCTTGGATGACTACCTTCTATCTCCTGACTAAATAAAAAATCAAATGAGGCAATTTAATTACTCACCATGCAGTTCATAAGGTGATAAAGGACTTGAGTTTCTATTATAAAAACTTTTGTCTACTCTAACCTAATTACGAACATGTATATTGGCCGTGCAATGTTAGAGTACTGATGAAATTGTTATGTTTGAGGTATTTCACGTTTGATTGGAAGACGGTGAAACTTGCATTTTTTGAAAAGGCAAAGAAGTCTGCAGTGACTCGAGACCGATATGCACGCTGAATGAGATGAGCAAAGTATATGAGAGTCGTCTAATGGAGAAGCTACAAAAGCCGGTTAATTATAACAATTCGACTTATGGAATGGTCGATCACTCTCAAGATTGTATGAGAGGTTCAGAATTTTGGTAAGGCTGTAACGTTAGGTAGCTATAAGGCACGCATTGCCCCCCTGACAATCTGACGCTTTTAACAGCTCATCATGGAAATGGATCATATGTTCCAAGGTAACATATCAGCGTCATCATGGGATATATAATACAGAGGAAAATGATCACCGGCACTGTTACAGTGCGCACCTTGTATAACATCTTTTAGGACTGTGTCCTGAGTGTTAATTGTTCTACGAATGTGGTGACAATCTGACTGCAGTTGCCAGGGCAAAATAAAGGAACTCAAAGTTATTGCTAACGTAAAGAGCTGGTTGGAGGAAAAAAAAACTATACCTGGCATCCGAGAAAAATGACAAAACATGTTCAGGAGCTCTGTTTAAATGTAGATGAGCTGGATATTAACTTCAGAATTGTTTAAATTACGTTGGAGTAGCGCTTGGTTGCAAGATGCCGATGTTAAAAGAAAGTGATCATATGACAGAGAATTAGAGCCTTGGTAATGGGTAATTTAACTGGCCCTGACGGCAGGAATATCAGAGTGCTTATGTAGATTGCCCATTGGTTCTACTATTCGAAGGTGATATGTAGAAGGAGTCTTTTAAAATAGCAACATTCCATTATATTTACTAAAAACTGGCGACGTTCTAGAAGCCAAACATTTGTACAATTTTCGACAAGGTTGTAACGAAAAATCATCCAAACATAACATATTTATGTGGCTAATGAATTAAACATTTTGAAGATAAGTTTTTACAAAGACGCGCACTATCTGACAAAGGAGTTCAAAAATGTAATAATTAGGGAGTTAATACAAAAATGACTATATTAGACTTACAGGTAATACCCAAAATGTATTTATGAAATTGTGTAAATGAGCAGCTTTTTGAGTTTGTGAAGTCATAATGTTTACTAATGTCGGATCTCCAGTGTGTTTAAGTTTGAACATAAGTAGCACAAAATAATCACAGAACACAAATTTAAAGATAAAAAATGACCCTCTTTTATTACGAAATTCCCAACAAGGATTGAATGTCAAATATTCACAAATTACATTGTAAATTTACCAAAATAAATACATCTTAAATCAGTGTCCAAAACGGTTGTAAAATTTAATCCGGTGGGAGATTGGAATTCAGTGGAATTTATCGGCTCCTCGAGGCAGGAACTATAGGGCGGTAATCTGTCTTGGCCTTGTTTATCCAACCCTCTGTACTGGAATTAATTTAAATTTCAGCTTAAGATTTATTCAGGGTGTTAATATAAAGGGTGAAAGGGGATTGTTGTCCGAATAGCTTATTTGTATCGTTCTATTCTAATGATAAATTGTTTTAAAGTAGTTAGATGGGTGGTTTTACTATATCAATATAGAGTGAGGACAACATTAGTGAAATGATAAAGTAAATTTGAGATATAAGTGATCATTTTGATTTGTTTGAAAATTAACTTCGTAAAAACATGTTTTTAAAAAAATCTCTGTTTTTGTATAGTTGCTTACGTTTTCAAATATATAAAAATGATTTTGCTGAAAGCTATACATTATATATGTTTTTGTAAGTGATATTTAGTATTTTTAATCGAAAGGTATATACATTCACAGCAATTTAAGTTAACCTAATTATATTTACACCAATACAAGACAATACAGACGATGTGCCACATAATCACTTTTACATTTTGGATAAAAGTTCAAAGGTTTTGAATGTTACTTTTTGGCTTTATACACAATAAAAGAAACTTAGAGGACTTAATTTTCATCTGAAACATATACATTTTAATAAATATTTTAAGCTTACCTGGGGGATCATGATCGAGACTCATTTCATAATCTCGAAAATCCCTTTTACTATAAGATATCTGTCACAGTATATCTGTCATATATCCAAAGAAATCAACTCAAAAGATTTCATTATTGCCGTCAAACTAGTTTCTCTATTAAGAAAAAAAAAAAAAAAAAAAAAAAAAACAGTAAAAGAATGCTCAATTACACAAATTTATAAATAAACGAAAACTTTTATTATTTATCCATACATTTATTAATTTGTTAAAATGGGTTTATTAAAAACAGGTGTCTACACAATTTGAACTGTTACGTTATAATATATGAAATATACCTTTTTACTAGAAAATCCTTTATTTCATTTGCAAAAATTTATATTGTTCTTAATAATATTTTGGAAAATAATCTGGAGTTTGAACCGGTTAAAACTTCAAAATGTTGTTGAGGGAGGGCCTATGTTAAATGAACGGTAGTTGGTAGTGATGGAACTTGAATAGTTTGGTTAAATTTAACTTGTACAAATGATATCCCCTTAAAAGTGTTGTAATTAGTAAGTGAAATCAGTGTCTGAACAATAAACAATATTTAAAAAAGTTTATTTTAAACTAATTTATAAATCAATGAAAACTTTGACTGATTGTGCTCTGTCACATAAGAAGTTGTCCTTAATATAAGGTTTATTATAAACAGATGTCTACATATTAAGGAACTGATATTGCAAATAACATGTAATATCAGCTTCTATGAGGAACTATATCCTTTCACTGGGTTGTAATATGTGACACGGTTTGAAAACTGAGACTCGGCAAATATTATGAAGGAAAAGTTTAATTTTGAAAATATAAAGGATATATCTAAGAGATTTTGTAGCTTGCACAATCTAGATATCATTTTCACCAATGAAAATGGTTAATGCTTTAAGAGGGAAAAAGGTAAAGTAATTAAAATTTTTAATGTTAATACTATGAACTACCAAGTTCTAACTTTCAGAGTAATTAATATAGGAAGTAACTTTTTTTTATACAATCTATTTATAAATATATAAGGGAAGTAATCTTTAAGAAAATAAAATCTTTTAATTTTGATTTAAAAAAAAAATACATTATTTATTTCGACCAAAATATCTTAGTACACTTTTCTATCATTTCGGTAGTTTCAGAAAAAGTGAAAAAATATATCAAATATATATATATATATATATATATATATATATATATATATATATATATTAATGAAATATGAACGATAAAGAACTAAAACCGATCAGAAAAGATATCCTTTCATAAAAGATTTGTAACACAACAAAACTTACACTAAATCAAACGCTGTTGACTGTCATATTTTGTAATCTATCCGTGAACTGTAATTATATTTTACTTATGTTTTAAATGATACACACTTAAATATTTTATATAATATAAATTATATTATAGATTGATTTATAAAAAAACAATTGTTAAATACATCCTCTGTAGGAATTTACATTATAAAAGTAAGACTGAATGAAATGTCTCACTGTATAACTATGAAGTGTTATCTTCAAAGACAAGCAAAGACGGAAATCTTGTATTCTCACAGATGCAAAACATCACAATCCTTGTGTGAAATGTCTTTCTGTCTAAAATATTGATATCTGGGAATGGGTATTGGGTTCTTGGCTGCATTGTTGTCAGCACGAGAATCCCATTTGAGATATTTTAAATCTCAGTAAGAAATGTTTTAAAATCTAATGTGAATGTATTTTGAAGACTGTGCAATGTTTCATACAAAAAAGGTTGTGTTCGGTGTACGTGGAGGGTACATCTCCGAAAATATTGTTCATTGTAGGAACATTAAAATGCTCGATTAAAAAAAATAAAAAAATTATAAAGTGAAGCATTACCGGTACTTCTAATGTATTTCTAATACTTTTTAAATGTCTTTTAATGGGAATGAAGAAATTAATTCTCATCCTTTAACAATTTCTTCCACATTTAAAAGTAATTATTGTGTAGATATTTTATTGCATAAATGGAATATGAAATACATAGTTATCAACTGAAATGTAACATCCAATGATCATTAAAGAAGAAGAAATCCACAATCTAAAAATAAAACACTAATACAATTAACGTTAGATTGTTTATTAACCCCTCGTGTACATTTCGGTAACATACCTTCCATCCTCAGAGATATATAAATCATTACTAAACTAAATGTGACATTGAGACCAATTTTAAGGGTTCAAGCGTACGTAACTCTTCTTCTCTCTCTACATTGGTCAGACCGGTTAGGTTAGGTTAGGTTGTAGAAAGGTTAGGTTTCCTAGAAAGTAGGAGGGACAACGGGCCGCTCAATCCAACAACTTTAATATAACTTAAATTATGAATTTTAAAAGTAAAGGAACAAACATGGAAAAATACTAGTCAAAATTATCTAATGTAACTATTATAAAAATATGGAATTTAGAAAAACTTTAACATTTTACAATCTTTACAAACTTAATATCTTAATTAAACTGACTTTTGAAATTCACTTACAGAAACATTTTGCTCAGTTGACCGGGAAGCCATGATAAATACAACAGTCAATGAGCCTTGTGGTTAATAAAAACATGAAAGAAGCGAACTACAAATAAAATACAAACACAATTAACGTTCGACAGTTTAATAAACCTTTGAGTACATTATGGTAACATAGATACAACCCACAGAGGGATATAAAATAATAATATATTCTATAAATATTTTAATTTAGTGTTGGTTTACATCAGCTGTTCTCAATACCATCCTCTTTACAATAAATTGTAGCTGGATGGATTAGTCATATAAAAAGTGCACTTTTCGTTTTATTAAACGCATACATCCTTTAGAAGTGTCTACATTCAATCGTTTGAAAGTTATCAAGGAGATCCTAATTTTTGTCACACTCTGTATACAATCCCCTTCTTAATACATCTTCCGTGATATTATGCTTGAGTAAATGTCAACAAGATATATAGGTTACACACGGCTCTGAGAAAATGGACGCCATAGATCTTTGGCTTTGTTTATATTTCTTGCCAAGTTTAAATTTAAATCCATCATGAAGGGTGGAATTTATATAGGGGTAATAATACGAGGAAATGGTTGGAGTGGAATTTATATAGGGGTTAGTTCTTTCAATATGTTACGTACAAAGTGGCATTAGTTCAATTTATAGGAATTTATATTATTATTGGTTATTTGCAAAATCTGTTTTAAAGAGATAATTTATTAGAATAGTCTGTTTTACTTGCGGAAGCTAATCATAGTAGCACATAAATATAAATAAATTATACAATAACGTTTTCACTAGAATCAAAACACTTAAAACATTTTTATTTGTAACATTTGCCCATAAATGCAGGTTTTCTAGTTACACGATAAAAAGTGAAAATTAAAAATGGAATCCGTCATAAACGGTGGAATATTTTAAAATTGATAAAAGTTAAAAGGATAGTTTTTTAATGTAAATGTTTATGACCCAAAGAATTTTTATTTTTTTTTAATTTTTTTTTTTATTGATTTTGTATTACAACTGAGTAAGATGTACTCATCTAGTAATTTATTCCTCATAAATGAATAACGTTTGTAAGGGATATAACCCAATGTTTACTCCCTATCACTAATTGTCCATCAAATCAAATCCGAAGGCTTGGTTCTCTTCAGTCTTCTTCCAGTTACATCCAACATCCCTCGTAGCTCATGGCGTTCGTGGTAAATGATGCGCTGTCTGTGCTTCTCTGCCTGCTTTTTTATTTCATCTCTGACAGTATCTATTTTGAGGTCCCTATGTAAATCTTCATTTCTGATGAACCAGGGTGCGTTAACTATACATCTTAACACCTTATTTTGGAACACTTGGATTATATTTATATTTTTCTTATTAGTGCAGCCCCATAGCTGAATCCCATATGTCCACACTGGTCTCAGGACCTGCTTATATATCAACAGCTTATTATGGATTGACAGTTGTGATTGTCTTCCAAGCAGCCAATACAAAAGAATTTTTATAAGCCGTAAATTATGGTTTGTGAGTAAAATTATTAAACAGCTCAGCTAAGTGTTTGAAACTTTTTTATTGCAAGTGTGTACAGTATTCTAGAAATAGTTTTGCTTCTCATGTATGAAGCTTATTGGACATAATCATACAGAGATAATTTTTTATTTCAATTCAACCTCAGATTTTTAGAAAACCCTTACATAATTCTATTGATATTGTCCTTTTCTCCTATCTGTCCTCCACTCGCACAAGGATAAAATCCCTTTTATTTTATCTGTCCTCCACTCCACAGAGCGCTCAAGGGGATAATCCCTTTTCTCCTCTCTGTCGTCCCCTCTACAGAGTGCCAAGGATACAATACTTTTTCTCCTATCTGCCTCCACTCCACAGAGCGCTCAAGGTCACAATCCCTTTTCTCCTCTCTGTCGTCTACTCCACAGGGTAACCATTGATGACATAATACCTTTTCTCCTATCTGTCTTCCACTCCACAGAGCGCCCAAGGTCATAATTCATTTTCTCCTATCTGTCGTCCACTCCACAGGGTAACCATTGATGACACAATATCTTTTCTCCTATCTGCCTCCACTCCACGGAGCGCCCAAGGTTACAACCCCCTTTTCTCCGTCTGTCGTCCACTCCACAGGGTAACCAATGAAGACACAATACCTTTTATCCTATCTGCCCTAACTCCACAGAGCGCCCAAGGTCATAATTCCTTTTATACTATCTGCCTCTACTCCACAGACCGACCAAGGACACAATCTCTTTTCTCCTATCGGTCCTCCACTCCACAGAGCGCCCAGCGACTGCCAAGCTGGCAGAAATTACTATGTACTGAGCTGGTCCCTCAGTACTACAATTCCTACACAGAAGGTAAGAAGGTATGTACATGAAACTCTATTCTGTGCAATGTTGTAGAAAATGATAATATTTATAAAATTTATTGGGGTGTTGTATTTTGTATTTGAAAATTTTGTTTTGTAATTATCTCAACATTTTGAGAGTTTTGAGATACTGAAATTTTGAGATGAACATGAGAATTTGAAATACTTTCTCAACATTTTACAAAAGTTGTAAAAAGTTTTATCTACGTCAAACAAGGAGAAAGGTAGAAACTAGGTTCAATGAACATTTGACGATAATCAAGTATAATATGACGGAACAATCTACTGCAGCTGAACATGCAATCTATGCTATGAATGGTTTGGGATTGAATGTAAAATTGAAAATGGAGTAACCAATAATAGATTTCTAGATAGCTTTGAATGTATATACATTTCTAAAGTTGAAGGTAATTTGGTGTTGAATGAGGATAAAGGGCCTATTTATAGTTCTTTTTTCTGATTGTTGAAGCCAAGATGTGATATTTCACTCTAGTATTTAATTTGGTTTTATATTTATTTATTATCAACCGTTATCTTTAGTTTGTTTATTTATATATTTTATTTATTTATATTTCATACTATTATTTAAAATATTACTCCATTAGTTAAGTTATCTTTTATTCAACTATGCATTAGAAGGTAGCAGGCGTTACCACGCCCGTTGACGTGATGTGTGACGAGACTAACTGTGATTGGCCGAGGGGATCAGGTGAGGGGTGGGGGGGAACGCCTCGTTGCAGTAGTAATCGTAGCTATTAAGGTTAGTGTGTATTGTACCTCTGAAGATGATAGCAGTGCTGTTGAAATGTACTTTAGATATAAACATAATAATACAGTCTTTGTGTTAGTGTTATATTGTAGTTTTGGTGAACTCTATTTTAATGTTTACCTCATGTAGATTATGTTTGATAATTTGATTGTATATATTTAAATTTGTAATTAAAATTAAATCAATATTTACAACAGAAGCTACAGTTGTTTCATCATCTTATGATATTATCATACTATAACAATGGGGAGGGTAGATTAGGTTAGGTTAGCTTAGGTTAGGTTAGCTTAGGTTAGGTTATCATTGGTTAGATTAGGTTAGGTTATCTTTGGTTAAATTAGGTTAGGTTAACATGTAACAAAAATAAGTAAGTGCTGTAGCTTGTAATGTTTTTACAGATCGTCATTTAATGCTCGAAGAGAACAACAGATCAGGGTGTATCCAAACTGCCATATATGAGAGTTTTAAGGAAGAGGATTCAGTGATCAGTGTTACAGACGATTAGTTCATATTAACATCTCTCAGTGAATGAAACAACTACCAAACAGTAAGAAGTTAACCTTTACTTACATTTCAAAACTAAAATTTCTATTTAAATTCCAAAGTATAACGTCTACATGAGTCAATATCCCAACAGAAACAAGACCATTATAAGGTCATCCTTCCACATGTCAGAGTATTTAAATTCATGGTTTTCTTTTCATATTCACGAGTGAGAGATTCTTTGAACCTTTATTTATTTAAGAAATGACTATTTAAACATTTCAACGCTAAGTAC
Source organism: Aphrophora alni (assembly GCA_963513935.1). NCBI lineage: Eukaryota > Metazoa > Arthropoda > Insecta > Hemiptera > Aphrophoridae > Aphrophora > Aphrophora alni. The sequence goes on from OY740776.1 coordinate 36,279,258, forward strand.
CTTCATAATAATTTTAAGGAAACGACAAACCGATCTCAAGAACGGTGAAACGTATTATCTACGGTAAGAATCAATTTAAATTCTGAAGGATAAATAAGCAATTAGTAAGATTAGATTTTCCATATAAATATATTCTAATTTGCAAGGAATAAACTTCTAATTTACATAGTTGGGTAAAAGTCATCATATATTACAATATTTTAGCTTTTATTTAACGTAGGATGATGATTGCTCTTGATTGTTGCTCCCTAGAAGGAGTGACAGAACTTATGTTCCAGTATTTTGAAAAAAATAAAAAACTAATTTCCCATCTTTTTAAATATAAGCATAGGTCTATAAATGTTTCATTTTCAGTTACTCCTGAAATGTTCCTTTATTTGGGTGAAAATAGAATCTTTTATTTTACTTAGATACAAAGTTATGAGAAATCAAATTTCACAGTCTTATTTCATTATTACTCGGTAATAACACAAGAAAAACATTTATTTGACAAATGTTTAACTTTGATATCCGATAATGTATCAAAATATTATTTTCTGTACATGGTGTTACAAAAATCGTTTTTTAAACAATATGTTAGGGTTTTTTTTTTTTTTTTTTTTTTTAAAGAAGATATTTGATATCTTGTGACATTGTATATGAGTAAAATAAAAAGATTTTGTTTTCGCCGAAATAAAAGGACTTTTTAACAACGTGTAACAGAGGGGTGGGGGGGATATGCTTGTATTTAGAAAAGATTAGGAAAGATATATTCAATATATAGAAAGTAAGTTTAGATACACCCTGTACATAGCTCCAATTAAATGCTCACAATAGATGTGTCTATCACTTTCCTACGCCAGCTAGAAGCTGAGATATTGGAAAGTATGCGCACTTCTGTTTTACCCTGTATATGCTGACACACATTCTTTTTATTTTGCTATTTTATCATATTGCGATTTATGTTTATTTTTGTGGATAGTGATATGATGAGATCATTGTTATATTTACGTACATTACTCTAAAAAATAATAATAATAAATATTATAAATAACTACGCAAAACATTGCAAAAACTTTGTCTCACCAATTCAGAATCGAAATAAGAACCAAACAAAAATATTTGTCGCCAAAAAATCAGTTCTACAATTAATTGACGGTAAACAGTAAGACGACGTTAAATAAACCATGGACGGCGTATTAGGTTTTGTAGATTGTTTTAAACAGTATTTAGGTTAGTTCCTTTATTTAACTTGTTGTAGTCTTCTGTTAAGTATAACCATAGTTTAAATCCACCCACCTATCTACCCATCAAACTATCCACCTATCCACCTAGTTGGATAGATGGTCGATAATTTAAGATTACCTTTATTATCTTATCTCTACTCTAATATTCTATATTATTTGCAGTGTTGCACATTTGTTTACACAAAACAATCTTAACATGCCAAAAAAATAATAATGAATTTGGAAGAGTCGATTTTAAGAAATTAAGTTTTACAACGGTTCCAATTCAAATATTTTGCAACCAGTATTTTTGAAAAGATCGACATGTTTTGTTTGCTATATTGAAATCGTTGAAACCAATTTGGGAAAATCAGAACATTATCTTGATATCAATAGGTATTATCCAATTTTTAAGTTACAAGAAAAATGGCAAAACTATCCAAACATATAAGTCATAATATTATGCCTAATTACAGCATTTGATTAAAGTCAGTGAACTCGCTTAGGCTGTTGAACGCTGACGACATTTGACAGATGACAAATGACTAACGATAGATGATGAAAGATATGAGACCACAGACAACAAATAGAGATGACAGAAGACTGATGACATATGATAGACGGCAAATTACAGATGATAAGCAACAGATGAGAGATAACAAAACACAATCGGACAGATTGGAGATGGCAGAGGACATATGACAGATGATAAATGAGAGATGACAGATGAAAGATGACAGATGATAGATAACAGATGATAGATTTCAGATGACAGATGATAAATGAGAGATGACAGATGAAAGATGACATATGACAGATAACAGATGATAGATTTCAGATGGCAGATGACAGATGATAAATGGCCGATGGCAGAACACAGATGAAATGAGAGAGATAAAAGATGACAGACAACAGATAAACATTATTCCTTAAACAATTTGTACGACTTTACACCGAGTATGAATTAATGCTCCCTATACTACCTATGTTAGAGAAAGTATATGTTAAATTATTTACATTGAATATTTCCATATTTGAAGATATTTTGTCCGATTTTCACAAAACAATGTGCAAATATTAACTATACAAATGATCTGAACATTTTTGGTAGTTTGTGTGAAAAAAAATTTAAACTGAATTTAACAAATTTTAAGACGTATGGTTTCATAGTATAATCCTGTATAATGGTATTTTTTTTTGGGAAAGGCTATTAAGGGTTGGAGCGAAAATATGATAAGGGTGAAAGTGATTGTCACGCGTTGTCCTAAAAACGTGTCATAGTGTGCTGACTTTGCATTTAACGTCAGATTGTACATATCCTGTAAAAATTAAAATTATTTATTACAATTCGACTTTCATGAAACTTTTTTAAACGTGTATTTTAAAGATGCTGAAGATGAATATAAAATCTACTTTGTTACAAAAATAATTCTAAAATAATTTTTCGGAAAGAATGTCCATCAACTAATATTAAATTGCCATCCCTTTAATATTTTATTGTAAAATTAAATGTATTTCTGAAGGTACTTGAATATTCTCCTAAACAATTCTCATTTAGTTACTTTTTAGCTAAGATCAGTTTATCATTTAACAATACTGAATTAATGTGTCTGGGTTACATTGTTAAAAAATGTAATGAGATTTTACAACCATTATGATTCAGTATTTATTATTACATTGTATACAGTTTTAGTAATGTCAGAAAACATGATAAGACTCAAATGGACTAAAATACATTATTTTAAAAGCATTCCTTCTATTACCTCTAAGGCAGAGCTAATAGGGTTTGTAATTTCAAATATATCACCCCCATTTAACTAATGTTAAATACAATCAATAATAGGACAAAATCATGAATACAATTCTTTTAAATACAAAATGTCAAGGTAGGAAATGCTATAACTCTATACATCTTTCTTAAATATTACAGCACTCTAAACTACTATTATTTAGAAGACACTTTAAGTCTTTCAGTTATTTGACTGCAAAACATTTAGTGAAGATGTTTTGATAAAAATATTAAAGCATGTTTGGCACTTTAATATAAAAACTAATGTATTTTAAAAATTTGTTTTAGTCTTTTCTGTTAGAAACATTTTATTAAATATAATTTTAATTGTTTAAAGATTTTACATTATTCCACATTTTTCTGAAGATATATTGGGAAAAGTGTGAAGGCAAAATGTTACCTTCTTAATGGGCGAATCTATTAAAACAAAATTCAGGACACCTTTTTAGGTAATGAAAATGTAATTTTTTTCTATATGCAAACTTTGTCCATTCTTCCAAAATGGGACATTTTGGGGGTAGTTAAAATATCTAAAATGTAAGCCCATCGAGTAACATCTCCTCTTAAATGTCTTAATAAAAGAAGAAGAACGGCTAAAATTAGAGGTCTCACCTCAAAACTATAAAACCTATTGAAAATTTGATAGTACCAGCCTTGATTGAAACTAATTACTGTCTAGGCATCAATTTTTTGCTTATAACGGACTGTTTAGTCCTTGAACATTAAAACAATACTGTAAACTGTTGAATCACGTTTGTAAGCAGTCCTATGTAACGACAAAAATTCTAAATTGAGCAAAAACACCCACAGTCTTGGATATCCCAAAAGACAATAACTTTACAATCGAATTTTGACCAGTTTCGACAAACTAGAACCACCAATGTTATCAGTGATGGTGAGGTTTATATGCATATCCTTCAAAACTCTTTGACACTGTCTGTAGTTTCAGACGTTTACTCGTTTTTTACTATTAATTTAGATGTAGGATTGAGATTTGAAATAAGTCATTCACCTTATCATAACCTCGCATCATTTATAATAGACCGTCTTTTACTTATCTCCATTTTAACAATATCAAGAGAAAACAGTTCTTAACTTGGTTAATACTGAAGTATTGATACAAATTGAAATCTCTAAATCACTGATAATATTGGTGGCCTTAGTTTGTACAAAGTGGTGAAAGTTCGTTTGTAGAGCGACTGTTTTTGGGGATTTCTAAGAATGTGGATGTTTTTCCTCAATTTGAACTTCATGTCGTTACTTGTAAGGGATGATTACAATAGGAATACAGTAATATTTCACTGTTCTACTCATAAACAGGCTTTATAAACAAAGTAATTTATACCTGAACTTTAATAAGTGTCTCTCAAGGTTGATGTTATAAAAATTTAAAACGTTTTGATAGGGTTAAGTTTGATAACTCTAGTTTTCACCCTTCTTCGTTTTTTATCAAGACCTGTAAAAATAGGTGTTACTCGATGGATGTTACTTTGAAGATTTTTAGCTGCCCCCAAAATTCCCCATTTTGGAAGTATTGGCAAAGTTGTTCTATACTAAAATGTTAATGTTTTTCACCTAAAAAGGTGTCCTGAATTTGGATCAAGTATTAAGAAGATAACAACGTGTCTTCAAATTGTTTCCTAAATTACAGTATATATCTACATATCATCTGGATGCTATGCATGCACAGGATAAGGTTAATAAATCAAATCAACCTCTTTTGACAGGATTCTTCAGATTCTAAAGAGTTTGAAACCATATTTAAAGTTTCGTTATTATGAAATATATAAAAATGTATTATTAAACGTTTTACTTTGTTATAAACATGGTATATGTAATAATAAAGGAAAGTATTAACCCCAAAACCACAAGAAAAAAACACTAACAACACAAAATTACTAATATTACTAAAATCGCTAGAACACAAAAACAACACAGAAATAATTCTCAGTGTTAGTTTTATACTCAACATCTGAGGATGGTAACTATGTTACTGAAATGTACATAAGGTAGAATAAACATAACTATACAGCTTTTGTGTTGTTAGTGTTTTTTTTGTTGTGGTTTTGGAGTTAATCCTTTCCTTTATTGTATATTCACCACAGTGCTCTAGTGATTCTATGTGATAAGTAGTTTTGCTATACATTTTTGTCATCGCAACTATAATGATTCAGTATTTTTTTAAATAACTAATATTACTGTTTATTACAGATCATTTTTAAAATAAAAACTCTTCAATATTTTTAAAAAACAAGATAAAGAATGAACGATTTAAATTGAATAAAGTTAGAAGCATCCCTACCAGAACTAATTTGTGTGTTTTCGAGTTTGAAATGTACCTTTTTTCATAAAAAAAAAAAAAAAAAATTGGATGTGAACATAAATGTTTTAAAATATAAATATACAATAATATTTCATGAAGTTTGAAATAATTGTCTAAATCTATTTATTCAAGCGATATAAACTGCTCCATTAACAATGTACATGGAGACTTCAATACATTCCAGTTAGTTGACTGGAAACCTTTTAGCGAAGCTATTTTGATCAAACTAGTAAAACAAATTAAAACACTTTAGTCACAAGGGAATACATTTTATAGTTGAATGTTGCCCCATTCCCCTGAGATATATTCTGTAGATAACAAGTTTGTACTATTTCCAAGTAATTTGTATGAATAGTTTTATGCAAAGAGTTATAAATGTTAAAGCGTAGAAACATTGGCTAGAATGTTTTAAATAAATACCTTCAGAAAGGCTAAAGAATAGTATATATTTAACATGATTGTATTATTTTCAAGTTTTGTGTATAATTTTATTTATTTTTTTAGTGGAAGCAAAAAAAAATCTTTATTGACATTTCATCAATCATTATTTTGTTATCATACTGGTTTTAAAATGGTTTGATATTGATCTAACTAAATAAAATATAAAAGAAAAACACCAAAATATCCTAGTAGTCAAAAGGGGATGTTGTAAGCTAAAACTGAATTTATAGTCTAAGAAAAGAACTCAATCCGAAAACTTGCCTTGAGTGTCTTCTCCTTGTTTTAGTTTCGCACTTGATAACGAGAGTTGATTTATATTCTCTAAACGTGAGAACCCATATTACGGCTTATCCTGTATCTTGTTACGATACAAAATGAATATCTCAAGGGTCGAATTTATCACTGGAAATTTTACTAATATTCCGCATTATACGTTAACGAAAGACATACAGTTTGTGTGACCTACGTAGAGGACATTAAATCAGTATTTTAAAAATAACTTTTATAAACATTTTTTATATTATTTATTTTACTTCAATAGCTTTCAGAATTTACAGAAAACACAATAAACAATAAGAGGAGATTCATGTTTGTAAAAATTAATTTAGAATATAAAATTTAAATATCCGGTCACAGGTTATAAATCTAGAACGAAGATAAGTTAGGTTAGAAACACTCAACAGCATACGATCATGTTGAAAACTAAAAATAAAACTAATAACACATGAAAAAATAAATCTGGTACTAAAGCTAATCCCAAGTGTCAAAATGAAAAATAAATAAAAATCTGCAAATATTTGGCACTTAGAGATTAATTACGGGGTTAATAAAATTTGGGACTTAATATGTTTCGGAATCGTGTCTATATTATTGTTAAATATGTTAAGCCAACAAGAAGTGGAACCGTTCTCATGGTAACTCTCAGCTTTTGATAAACTAAAGTGTAATTTATAATCCACTACACTACATAGATTTGGTAAAGGCCAAAACTTAATATCAATAAAACATTTTGGTTAACAATTTGCTAGCAAATGGGGGTCGAATAGGTTACGATGAAGGAAACCATTCCCTGGATTGTTGACGTAACTGGTAGCTTGTGCGCTTATTAACTATGGCTCCTCAGAGTCACCAAAACCATGTAAACGAGGTTGGCCGACCATTTCCCGGAGACAATTGACGCAAAAATAAAATTCGTGTCAACTATTGCTCACCACACACTGTGGTTAACCGCGACCGGCGTTCGTGCAGGTTGCACATTTCCGACCTTGTTAAATTTGAGACATGGGAGCAAGTTATGCAACTCGCATCGCATCATCATAGCATTGTAAACCTATATTATAGAGGTGCGAAATGTTTAATTTGCTACAAATCAGATTATCACAACCACAGAAACACAAGTCGAAAGAAACGATGAAAAACTAATTGATATGGGTAGGGTGCTAACAGAATGATGACCTAACGGTTTATTTGCATGAACAACCATTAATCCCTGCTTTTTACTCACACTAGAGAATTAATGAAGAAGAATAACCCTATTTAAAATAGATTAATTGATAAAATAAAAAGTCCTTATTGATAAATAACTTTAAAACTACAATATCATTAATTATCTGTACTTATATTTGTCCAACTTAAACTATAAAGCATTCGAAACTAATTTATTTGCGAGAGTCTTTAATCCCGAGTTGAATGAAAACCTTTTAGAGGAATTGTATTAATCAAACTATCAAAACAACTTAATACTCTTAAAATATTTTATTATTTACTTACACCTCTCACCTGGCAAGTATTATGTTTTGTTTTGTTATCACCTTTCAATAAACACTGATACTGTTGTAGTAACTTGTTTATGTTATGAATATACTGCATTTAATAAATGTAATTAAATGTGTTCATGTTGCAGCTTGAAATTGTTGCTTTATAAATAGGAGAAATCTATCAGTTTAAAAAATATATAAAATGGTTTTACTTTAATTAGTTCACATTATCGTAGTTCCAAATGAGAAATGAGAAACCGTAATTTAATTGAATTGTAGTTTTTTTGATAAACATTCTAAAAATATCTCACTACTAATTATTGTCTGCAGGAAGGTTAAACCTTTTGATTCTTCGGGCTTATAATAATATAATTTAGAAAGATGCAAGTAGAGTTTTTATAGCAATTTGTCATAAAAGTCTTATGGGCACCAATTTGTTATTCCATTTTTTTATCAAACTGTGTAAGACATTTAGAACAAAATGATGAACCTTCTTTTTATTTTATCATGTACGAATATACCAAACAAAAAGAAAGGTAAGTGATGGATCAAAAAAGGTATGATACATTTTAGTTATGATTTTGAGATGAAAAAAAGTGTTTTTGAAATAATATCTGTTTCCGTCCCATCAACTTGACTGCTAACTTAGAATTTTATTAAATTTGAGGTTTTGAAGTAATATCAAAAATTGCATACACAATTATTAATAACATTAATAATTTTTTTGATTAATCTAAATTTGGGAGTAGCTGTCTTAAAACAACAACATAAAATTACAATCTTCTCAAAATCGGTTCTACCGATTTTCATTAAGCTTTTGAGATTTTTCTCAAAACCTTGAGCAATTTAAAGAAAAAAAATTACTATTCTGAAAAAAGAAAATATATAGAAAAATCTTCCGTCATTCAAATCTCGATTTAATTATTAACTATTTACGCCGTGAGCGGGTTTATTTCACAAGAACGTTTAGAGCCTATTTAAGTACATAAATATTATTTTGAATATAGATTCACGCTGGTTTTTCACCATTTGAATGACAAATGACATTTTTGGAGACGATTAATTACGATTGGTTGGAATGACTGTTTTTGAATGTTTATGAAATTTTTTGCACCATTTATTTTAATACTTCACAGTAATATCATATGCTTTCATTCTTTATTCTTACTCTAGTCATAAAGATACCTGTAATTCACACAGTATTACCATATATTTCCACTCCTTACAATTACTTAATGTCAATAACTACTTAAATATAAAAATACATCACACAATAATACCATAAGTTTTCACTCATTACACTTACTTTATGTCATAACAATACTAATACCTCAGACAGTTGTATCATGTACTTTCAAACCTTTATTCTTATTTTAAGTCATAATAATACTAATAGTTGACTTAGTTATGACATATGCTTGCAGTATCTATTCTTACTTTTATTTAAAATCATCAGTAGAGTATCTTTACATGCTCATTAAAAAAACAACAGATATTTTTTTAAGTAAGTAGACTGTAAGATAATATTAGTCTAAGCCACAAATGTAACACAACTTGTTTGAGTTTAGGGTAAATCTAGGTACTGAATATAAAATTACAATTACAGGTTTATTCTTGGATGGATAATTACGGTTAATATAGACCTATCCGATGTCCCCCAAAATTTTTAAAACAATAATTTTTACATCACCGTTTAAAATTAGTAAATTAATTCAAAAATTGAAAAATAATTCCACAAATGAATCTTCCACATAGGAAGAAAAATCATATTATCTCAAAAATGTTATATATATCGCTGTCATTGAAAAGGTTCATTACAAAAACATTTTATAAAAATAATTTCACAAAGTTTTCATCTTACTTTGCACTTGACAAAGTGTTTTTGTAAATAACACTTTCAGAGAAAATAATATTTAGATAAAGACGGCTGTGGAAATGTTTAGCGGAGGGGTGGTTAAGTGAGTGAATTTTATAAGGATTGTTTTATTAGAAGCTCTACCTTGAGATAAAGGTAATCTATATGTATGTAATTTAACTCCTTAAATATGACTAACAGTTTATAAAATAAAAGGAGCAAAACATAGCACGAACTTTTTCTCTTCTCCAGTTTCCAAAACGATGTAAAAACCTACCAAAATTAGTAGTCTCCAAAATAGTACAAAAGTTAATCAGTAACTTGCGCGGGTCTTCAAATTTTTATTATATATTTAAATAATACTAAAAGTTACTTCGCTTTCTACACAAACATGACCTTGAATTAAATATGTTTGAATAAAAAACTACTTTCAAAGGCGGTGTATTTGATCAATTACTCCTGAATCATAAACATCAGAGTTTGAGTTGTTAACAACGTAAACTAAAATTTTTATGAAAGCGTACGGGCAATCTTGATAACGTTTTTTTCAAACCGTTCTATGTCCATTTTTTTTTGGATATGAGCGATTTATCAATAATCGTATGTTTTGAAAACAGGAGACAAATACGACTTGATTCAGTTTTTAAGGTTACATTTAAGCCGATCTCGAGTTATAAAAAGAAGACAAAATGTCCAGATATAAAATATGTCCATTGTACAGAAGTTAGGCCAAAGACAGAAATAATTCCCCCGAAAAATTTGGACGTAGAAGACCTATAGGGGAGGGAAACTGGTATACAAATATTTTTAAACGGTTATGAGGTTTCAAGAGATTAATATTCTGTGAAATCTCTTGTTTACAACGGTATGTAACAGTTCATAATAAAAAAGTATTTTATAAGAATTCAAACAGTAAAACTGTAGCATAAAATTGAGGCAACTTGCGCATAAAATTTTGTACCACCTCTCAGCACTTTTTACAACTATTTTTTATTTATTGTATTAATACAGAAATCTTAATACTCATATATTGTTAAAATAGTAATTATTTTCAAGTGTTCAGGTAGTTCAGTGATTAAGGGCGTCACTCTTTGATCAAGAGTGGCATTTGATATCGTGTGTTCGAATCCCACCCAACACAAGGTTTATTCTGTACAGTTTTGTTCTTTTTAGTTTGGAGTATGGCGGAGGGAAGGCCCTCGATAAATAAACGGTGGTTAGCTTTAGTGGGAGTTGATGGAGTTGGTTAGGTTAGGTTAGGTTAGGTTAGGTTAGTTTAGGTTAGGTTAGGTTAGGTTATGGTTAGGTTAGGTTAGGTTAGGTTAGGTTATGGTTAGGTTAGGTTAGGTTAGGTTAGGTTAGGTTAGCTTAAGTGAAAGTGGATGGAGTTGGTTAGTATCCAGCTGCACAGTACACACCAATTTTGAAAGTTTTATTATTTTGGATGTACTGTCTTAACTAAAAAAAACCTGTAAATTCGATGCATTTTGTGCTAGTTAATGTAATGATTAAAATAATCCATTTAAAAGCATGTAATTAATTCATAAAATTATTTAAGCATCAAAAAAGAAAATATTTTGTTGAAAACGGTACCTATATAAAAATAGCATAGGGATCCTTTTTTTTAATTACAAGATTAATTTAAACTCTATAAATCCACTCTGTGGATTTAATAAGTAATTATTTAAGTAGTAAATTCTATATTTAAGCATAAATAACAAGATTATAAACAATACCCAATTATTGTTATGACATATTCCAAAAATCAACTTTATAAAATTTAGTTATTAAATCTTCAAAAATCGTTCTGATATATAGACTACATGTTTATGTCTACTGATGAAAAAATAGTTCCTTACATTGGGATCAGATAAAATGTAAAATATTTTGATAATATTATTAATAATAAAAAAAATAATAAAAAAATTTCACGAAATTTTTTTAAAATTATATTATTTTATGTTTAATTCAAGCACATAAAATATACCGTGTACCCAATTATAAAAAGAGTCTATTTTCAAAATACAAAAAGCAGGGTCTTTCTAAGCGGTTTTTGAGAGACCTAGTTAACATTTAGTTTACATGTTGGTCTGACTGCCTTAAAACGTGTATTGCCCCCAATAAATTCAACACCATTTATTTAACCATAAAAAAATATAATCTTCCATCTTCCATCTTCCACTTATATCTTAGAAAGTAAAATTACAGACAGACTAGCTAAATTAGTCATTTGTTTGTATTAATAATTTGGTTGATTTTTATTGGTACATTTACACTTCACAGAGCGTTTTATACACGCGGATTATTTATTTTTCAGAGCTCATAAATTCCAGAACTTTACGTTTCCCATGCACCCTTATAAATCCCCCATACGATAGTTAATAAACTGAGTTGAAGTGTTTATGTCCACAAGGTAATGACAAATCAGTCCGTGTTGTACCATTGGATAGCGTGAAGAGGGTGGGGAATGAAATCAGTGTCAGTTTAATTTATTGGTTACTTAAGTTCAGGTTTTTCTTTAAGGGAATATAATTATAGATGGGAATTTATCAGTTCACTCTTTGGTTCAGATGAAACTCAATGTTATATTGTATGTACATTTTGTGTGATGCTATTTAGAAGTGAAGGATTTCGAATTGTTATTTTATTAGGTTGAAATTGTATTTATTGAATTTATGTTTTTCGTAATATCTACTAATAATATGATGAGAGTGAATCTCCTTAAGTAAATTGTATATTTTAAACTTAACACCCCTTGAGATACCTTTTAAACAATTTCCATCATCCCTATATTTTCATTATTCTACAGTGTTAAAGGAAATAATTATTTTATTTTAGAAGTTTAATGTCATTGTAGCTTACGTGCAGACAAAACTACCTACAAGAACATAAATAATATTTAGCACCAAGTAACAGTTGAAAAATGGGTTAGCTTAAATGAATCATAAACTGTGAACAGAAATATTACAACTTAATTATCGGTTTCACACTACACTCACACTCTATTTTATTCTATGAAATTTATTGTTGAGAGTTTTATTAATTTGGTTTCATAATGTCAGTCTTTAATGTCATGTGATATTGAAAACGTCTTGTATCCTTGTTAGAACACAAGTATGTTTCTAAATTTAGTAATAGATTATTATATAATATTTTGCCACTTAAACGTTTCAATAAAATCACGTCATCACATACTACAAACACAATTAAACAGTACTTCTTAAATTCAATTAATGTAAAAGCGTCCTTTTATTGTTCTCTTGAAAGTATTCCTAACTTCAATATTACACTCAGTTTTAAAACATGAAACGTAACTTAAATTTAATATTTTCAATGGAAACATGGATAACAAGTTTTTAAATCGTAAATATTGTCATGGAAAATTTTACGTAGTTAGGAATAATATTGAAATTAATTGTATTTACCTTACTTAAACCCTGATGAAATTGTAATTAGTTTACCTTGAAGAGACTTTAACTCTGGATCTGTTAGACGCAGAAAAATTTGTAATCTATGGTTAGAAAGAGAAACATGTGATCTATAGAACAGTGTTTTAGTTGACTTGAATGACAGAAAAATAGAGTTGTAATTATATCGGGGAAAATGGCGTCGCGTATACGAAAAGGCGCAGAGTTCAAATCTACGATTTTATCAAAAATATGCGAACTTCACCAATTTTTGGAATATTATTTATAACGTTTTGTGGTATTTTTTTTGCATGATTATGCATCTACGGAACATTAGCTTTCCAACGGTATTTTATGTATTGCGATCGGACAGTTTTAAGTGGGCGTAACGTTGAATTGCAAAATACGTGTTTTATAGACGGTGCCTAAGTTATTGGACCAGGCCTGGGTCCAATCTGGGTCCGTTATCAGTTCTAGGGTTAATGCTTTATATTAGTAGTTTCTGGCAGAGGTTGGGAAACTTTTAGTGAAGTTGTTTCTATCAAACTATTAACACAAGCTAAAGTATTTCCATTTATGAAAGAATAAATTTGAAAATTTGCTTATGTCTATTCCACTGAGAAATAGTTAAATACTTTATGTTTTGTATTGTTAATCACTTTTGTGTTATTTTAATTTAAATTTTTTTTTTTTTTTTTTTTTTATTATTATTATTTTTTTTTTGTGTCGTGATCTGGATTTTACTCATTTATGAAAAAATCCAGATTTTAATGTTTCGAACAATAAAATTATAACGATTTGTTTTAGCAAATGGTTGTAATAAGTTTTTTAAATAAAAAACTGAAAAAATATTTTCTGTTTAAATAAATTCAACCAACGTCTATTGTCTTCGTGTCAGCCACTGGTTCTTCTAAGTGAACCCTAACATAACACCACAGATTCTAGAGAACTAAACTTGTGTCCCCAGTTCCATTATTGATTATAAATAGATGGCTTTAACCTCTTGGGTACCAGGACATGATGCTGTGACTTTCTTGAAACCATTTCAATAGTCAGAAAACATTGTAATGTTAAACTGTCAGTGGAACATATTACGTGGTATTATAACATTGGTTTCCGTCTTTTATTTTATCCTCTTATTGTCAACACAACCAAAATTAAAACTTTTATTTTTGTTTGTTTACATTCTCATTCATAATACAACCTTTCAATACTAATATCAAAAGAGATACTGTGTTTACAATAAAATAATATAGATTTGATCTTGGAGTTTGGTAACTCTTGTCTGTTGTCTACTTTTTACACTTTAAGTTACAGACTTCCAGTTAAGGACGACAAAATTTTATAATTATATTTACTACAAAATACTTTATCAAATGTTATTGTGTTTTGTTTATCAACTTTTACATTATTTCCAAACTGTTGTAGGAAGACTTTTAGTTTAGGAAAATAAAATGTATCCATGTATGTAGACATTATTAAGCTAATTATAAATAAATATTTGTTTTAAAATGAATATATAATGTAGTATAGACATATATTTATCTGATAACAATAAACAATATTTCAATTGCTGTAATATAACATAATTCTAGTGCGTACATAAATAAAGAACCAGATTTAGATACTCTTTGTTAGGTTCAAGAGGGTTGAAAATTAAATCAGTGGCGCATTCTATGTCAGTACAATTTATTGGTTACTTTAGTTAAGTCTCTTACTTGAGGGAACATGTTTATGGGTGAGAATTTGTCTCCCGACTCTCTGTTTCAGATGGAAGGGAATTCTTATTTAAAATTGTGCGAGCGTTTTATTCTTGGTTAATATTTTAGCAGTTTTACATTAGTTTTCAACAGTGTTTTTATTAGTTTTTGTATTTCTGTTGATGTTTTGTTTTATGTTACTTAATGTTTCTTTCTGGAAGTTTGAGAAAAAAAAGTTTTGTTCTTGAATAATAAAAATATAAATTTGAAATTAGCAAAATTCGTAAACAATGCTATTCTAACAATAAATTACATTAGTTAAATTCTTCAACTTCATTTATACACAACAACCGCTGTGGCATTACTTCCATATTAAAAAAAAAAACAATAAAAAGAATTAAATTCAATCACTTGTCATTCTTTAAAGAAGACAATCATATGAGTGTCTGTATAACATGGTACTAATAATTTAAAACTAAGAACTTATGTACTGTGTCCAAATATTGGGATTGACAATATAAATTTAATTATGATACTGATGTTTTATTTAAAACTCATAATATTACACTATTTAGGAATGCTAGTTTCTACTGGTAAGCTTCAGTATAATTACAAAATTTGTCTAAACATAAATGTGTAGTTCATAAATATTTTGGTTATGAAGTGCTTTTATGACGATAGTTTGTTCATATTATTTATAAAGTTTAATCGCTTATTTGACATAATATTTGCAATGAAAACTATCAAACAACGTTTTGAGAAATAAATCAACTCCCACCGTCAAGTAACATACTTAGAACAATAAAAATACATTTATAAAACTAACATAGTGAAATAATTAGTTGACCAGTTATTTGCTGGTGTTTGTGTAGAGAGTGTGGTTTTTGACTTAATCGTATAGTTTTATGTACGCCCTTTTTTATTTAGACTGTTCAGGTCTTAGCTTTAGGTCTGGTTGTCTTTCGTAGATTAATTTTTTTAGATTTATTTTCAAATGTGGCTCTACGTTCGATTATATTAGGTTAGGTTAAATTACGTTATGTTAGGTTAGGTTAGGTTAACTTCGGTTAAGTTATGTTAGGTCAGGTTAGGTTTTGTTAGGGTGTTAGGCTCTATTAGTTGGAAGGTATACTATATTAAGGGCTTGATTAAATACTCTTGAAATATCATAAATAAGTTATTGTATACAAAACCTTTTATAAAGTTCGAATATGCTATATATTTTTTATATCGGTAGATAAGATTTGTTGCTGTACTGGATATTAAATTTAAATGCAAAAATTATTTGACTGATTATATCATATATAAAATTCACTTTTGACTGTTTTTGTTTGAACTTTCCGTTTCATCTTGTTATGTTGTGAAGGTTGTGTCAAAATACCCTTCGTAGTCTTCCAACAATTTTGAAATGTTTAATTCTAAACTAACAACTAAAATAAATCCAAAAATTGAAATATAATTACCCAAATGAAGTTATCCACACTGTTTGTACATTTATAAAATAATTGGCAAACATTATACTTTACAGCTGTCACTGAAAAGTCTGTCACAAAAAATATTTCTCGTGTAAAGTAATTTATTTACTCAGATTATAATCTTCCATTTTATTTTGCACTTGAAAAAGTGTTTCCGTAAACAACAGTTTCAGAGAAAAATAATATTTAGTAAAGGACGGCTGTGAAATTGAATACAAGTGGGGGTGATTTTTCTAAGGGTTGTTTTGATGATAAGTGCCTGATAAAGTAATTTATTTATTATAGATATTTACTGATATGTAATGACATTATTTTGTGGAGAATGTAGTAAAAACTAAATTGATGTAATCACAAAAAATAGAGAACAAATTATTACTTATGGAGTAACGTAACTTTACAATAAAAACATTTCTAGAAAAGTATCGTTTCAACGTATAAATCGTCATCTTTAATTGTTATCAGTACACAAACACCTAAAGATATAACTAAAAAGTAAGTTAGATATAAACACTTTTCTAGTTTTTGACCGTTTTCTATAAGTTTCTTTTATGGGCTCTAGACATTCCGTATAAGGCCTATATATGGTTATTTATATAGTTTTAGAGACGAAATTTCAATATAAAAATAAAATTACGTTTTCATTATTTATGAAATTATTTTACAAATATCTTGACATTGTCTTTTTTCTAAGTAGATACATATATTTAACATCTTCCCAAAACAATTTAAATAAAAATTTATTACAATACATAATATAATATTTACTAACGGAATGGTATAAAGCAAAATTTTAAAATGTCTTCATTCGTAAACAAACGTGTTTTAATATTTTGATTAAAACAACTTCACTAAATGGTTTCCAATTAACTAACAGAAAGCATAAGTCTCTTGCAAGTAAAGTAGATTTAAATGCCCTAAGGTTGGGTCAATACAATTAGAGAGTTATTACAATCTTGATGACTATTTGTGGATATTTTTATAATAAACATATTGTATTTCTTTTGTTATTCAATTATTAATGGTGTTAAAATTTAGATTATTTTTAGCACTTTATATTTAGTTGAAGCTTGTCCTAATAAGTTCTTGCTTTGGACTAAAAAAGGATGATTTTAAATTATTTGCTATTGATGTTTAGAGGTTTAGCGAAATTAAAATGTCTGTACTGTAAAATTAGACAGTAAGTAAACTGTAATAAAGGTTATTAGTAAATATTTAATCACAATAGCTATTTCCACAATAAGAAGAAAAAAAAAAAAAAAAAAAAAAAGCAAAACTAACGACAGCAAGCTCACATGCATGCAGTACTATAACTGTTAGCACACAAGATAAATTGAATACTGCTACTTTAGAGAGTGTTTTTATATCAGTGTGTACTGGTAGCTAAGAGGTTAAAGTTGCCGATTTATATTAATAGTAAAAGAAAGGTCGTGTATTTCTTCTTCACTGAAGGTACAAAATTGTATCTGTGTAATTTAGTTCTTTTCAACAAGTGGCATGTGGGAGGTGGGCCCAAACATATGAAACGGTAGTTGAAATCGTCTAAGCTTTTTTTTGGATAGAATACATTTACACTCAAACCATAATTTATGGAAATAATTGAAACAATATATCAGAGCGATTTGATAAAAGGTACTTTAGTTGTTGCTGTTGACACTTTACAATCTGTAAATGTGGATACTACGTAAAATGATCCAAGTTTGTAAAACATCACGCCAATAAAAATAATAAATATAGTAAATTTTCTACTTCTAACCAATAACATGTAAACTGTATGTGACATATAACATCATATATAGTTTTATCTGACTTAGAGATTAATGAGACGATTATTAACATAGAGTGCGTCACTGATTTGATTTTCTATCCTTTTCACCCTACCCAAGGATACATCACCACTTGTTTTATCAATATATTATACACGTAAACAATTCAACCAGCTACATTAAATATTTTATATGCATTGTATTGTCCTTTAGGAAACATTATTGGATTAGTGAGTTCACTCGGAAAAATTAAGTTTAAAAAGTAAATCTTCGTTTTTGCCTATGAGTAAATATATATTTCTGGAAGGAAATTTGAGGAACCCAATGTTGAATACACTGTGTAATGAATAGCACAAGTAGAATTCCTTGTAGCCTATGGATTGTTATATATATATATATATATATATATATATATATATATGAATGGTTATAAATACCTTGTTTGTCAAACAATCCTTATTTTTTGTGCTATTTATTATTTTTATTATTTGACAAACAAGGTATTTATAACCATTTATATATAAATAGCACAAGCTTTCTCACTTACCTATCCACAGAAAATAATATTAAGAAATAACACCAATAAATAAATATTGGTCCCAGCCTCCTTAAAAATTTTTGTAATTAGTAAAAAGTTAAATAAATTTGTATAGATTTTGTATTACTGACTTCTTCCCCAATTAACTGACTTGTTTAAAACTCTATTTGAGTTTTTGAAACTTTGTTTCAATGATAATTCATGTTAATAGTGTACAACCTCACATTTTATGTAAAAAGTAGATGGGAATAATGAAAAACAAATCAAATACACATAAAGTATTCCGTAGGGAATCTGTTCAGAAAGCTAACTTAAACTACTGTAACCAAACTTTTTATGAGAGAACGTAAAAGGGAATATAGACAAAAACAAATCAGATACACATAAAGTATTCCATAGGAAAACAGTCCATGGTTTTTTTGTCCAGGGTTTACCAAAATATTCTTCTTAACTTCTGTATAAATTGTGTCCCTCTTTATTGTCAGCACTGATTATACTGGGGTGTATTCAGTACATGTATACGCCCTCACGTGCAGCAGTTTTATAAAGCCAAGCGTCAACCCCTAAACATTTCCTCCCCCAGTGGGGTCTTCAGAGGTATTATAAATTTAAGGATAAAACAGATTTCATTGGAATAGCCTTATACCAGTAGATCAGTTCGAAAATTCATTTTAAAATATACCTTTAGTCAAAACACAATATATTGTAAATTTGATGTTTAGGGCATGTGATTCATGGTTTTATGTATAAGAAAGCCTAACATCGATATTAAAAACTTATCAGAACTCTAAAGAAATAGGATTACATTCGTGTTATGACAGATATGATGGATTCAGTTGGCTAATTCGCTCAATAAGCAAAATAATTGGTCCAGTCAGTTATTTGATTGGGAAGAAAAACCAGATAAAACACCAATAAATACTGTAATTGGAAAACAACTAATTTTATACTGGCAACTTTTCATATGTCAGTTACTGTGTTCATGATCGTGCGTAACGTCGGTCAGTTACTGTGTGATCCTGATCGTGCGTAACGTCGGTCAGTTACCTTGTGATCCTGATCGTGCGTAACGTCGGTCAGTTACTGTGTGATCCTGATCGTGCGTAACGTCGGTCAATTACTGTGTGATCCTGATCGTGCGTAACGTCGGTCTATTACTGTGTGATCCTGATCGTGCGTAACGTCGGTCAGTTACCTTGTGATCCTGATCGTGCGTAACGTCGGTCAGTTACTGTGTTCATGATCGTGCGTAACGTCGGTCAATTACTGTGTGATCCTGATCGTGCGTAACGTCGGTCTATTACTGTGTGATCCTGATCGTGCGTAACGTCGGTCAGTTACTGTGTGATCCTGATCGTGCGTAACGTCGGTCAGTTACTGTGTGATCCTGATCGTGCGTAACGTCGGTCAATTACTGTGTGATCCTGATCGTGCGTAACGTCGGTCAGTTACTGTGTTCATGATCGTGCGTAACGTCGGTCAATTACTGTGTGATCCTGATCGTGCGTAACGTCGGTCAATTACTGTGTGATCCTGATCGTGCGTAACGTCGGTCAGTTACTGTGTGATCCTGATCGTGCGTAACGTCGGTCAGTTACTGTGTGATCCTGATCGTGCGTAACGTCGGTCAGTTACCTTGTGATCCTGATCGTGCGTAACGTCGGTCAGTTACCTTGTGATCCTGATCGTGCGTAACGTCGGTCAGTTACCTTGTGATCCTGATCGTGCGTAACGTCGGTCAATTACTGTGTGATCCTGATCGTGCGTAACGTCGGTCTATTACTGTGTGATCCTGATCGTGCGTAACGTCGGTCAGTTACCTTGTGATCCTGATCGTGCGTAACGTCGGTCAGTTACTGTGTGATCCTGATCGTGCGTAACGTCGGTCAGTCCTGTGTGCTCCTGATCGTGCGTAACGTCGGTCAATTACCGTGTGATCCTGATCGTGAATAACGTAGTTCAGTTACTGTGTTACTCTGATCGTGCGTGCGCCAAATCATGAGAAGTTACCATAAATATATTCCAATTTTATGATTAGAAGACACGTATAATGATTATTTATATGTGTTTTTTAAGAATTATTTTAGGAATCTAATTGAATGTATAACCTTTCCTAAACTAATATATTAGAGATGTTTTGATGCCTGGCCTAACAGAACATATAAGCGGATTTTTCGTTTCATTTCTTCTCATTTCTTCAACCCTATTTATGAAACTATTTTATGAACACTACCTTTTTATATAACCTTTATTGCAAAGAAATATAAAGACATTTTTAATTGCACTACAATTAGTTTGACTTTTTTTCATGTTATAATTACTTCTTTAATATTAGCAGAATTTATATTTTCACCTTTATCTACATTACATAAAGTATATGTCATTATATTGTATATCGGTTAACAACACTTTACAAATCAAACAACTATGAACAAATTATTTAATGGGGATAAATTTTACCAAAAATTAACACGTGCTTGCTTTACATTTTTCTTCCAACACACGCAGGATAAATTAGAGCTTACCAGATACAAACAATTAAAAACTAACCCCATTGAAAATATCATATACGAGTTGTATGTACAAAAGCTTTGAGTCAACATTTGTTTGTATAAATGGACTAATAATAAAATAGGATTAGACTTTTAAAAATTATGAATTAAAATTGATGGCGTTACGTGACGTTTATGATTTTACGATTTGGATTTAGTGATAAGAGTATCATTTAAAATGTATTTATTGAGTAGATCTTGCTCATAATGTTTACTGTATTTAATAAATCGTTCTTGAGCGTAGTAGAGGCGCAGCCTGAAAGCAGTCCACTACCTTCTGCTGACATTTCCCCATAGTTTGTCATGAATTAAAACATTATTACTTAAAAACAATGTTTATTAAAACCGACCAAATGGAAGACAAACTTGTTTAAATTACTTTACTACTTGAAAATAATCAGAACTACTTAATAATAACTGACTACAGATATGAACCTAAATGTTAAACATCATACAAATATTTGGTAACCTTTAAGTAAATCTATTTACGTATTATCGCTTTCAAATAATACCTTGTTCTTATTGCAGAAGTAGGAATGTTCGGAAAAAGTTATCCTTGAGTCAAAAACAGAAGCCGCTCGCAGCGCTATCTATAAGATAACGGATGGAACCTCTAGACAAGCACTATTTGTTATTGATCGTAGATATATTTTAAACCGTTAAAATATGTAAGATTTTCAAAATTAGTATTTTCTGTGTAAATAAATTAAAACTAAATTCTAATCAATGCAACCACTGTTTGCTTAAAGTGGGCCCGCCCTGAAAAACCTTGTATATTTTGCCGTATTTGATACCACAGAATTAGTAGCTTCTTGATCTTATAATTATGACTTAAATTGGAAATAAACTTATAGCAACCATTATAACAAAGTATGTGCTATAAATACTGAAATAGTTCATCTTAATCACGTTTTATATGAAAAACACAATAAGATATTGATTGATAACGAATCGGAATGTCGTATTTGTTAATATTATAGTTTTTATTTATTTAAATCACTAGATTAAGTTACTAAAATTAACGAACTACATCCAGGGATTCCCTTTACAGGAACACAGATGTATATTGTACTTTTATACAATATTTATCTACGAATTCAGCTGATGTGTTCTTAAACACCTGTTATTAATGTCTCTCATAGGACTACATATAAATCTCTATTTAGATATATAAAGTACTAAGATAAATTTAATGCTTTCGTACTGAAAATATTAACAAGATCGAAATGTACCCTTGGGTAGCATGAAAGGTGTAAA
The DNA here is from genome assembly GCA_963513935.1 of Aphrophora alni. Taxonomy (NCBI): domain Eukaryota; kingdom Metazoa; phylum Arthropoda; class Insecta; order Hemiptera; family Aphrophoridae; genus Aphrophora; species Aphrophora alni. The sequence goes on from OY740776.1 coordinate 36,301,320, forward strand.
AAATACTTTAGTGGCGCACTCTAAGTCAGTAAAACTTATTGGTTACTTATGTTAAGTCTTACTCCTGGGAGAATATGTTTATGAGTGAGAATTTATCTGTTATCTCTCTGTATGAGATGCAAATCAATTTATACGTATATTGTGTATTTTGATCAGTATTTTTAGAAGCAGATGATTGTTTTAAAAAATTTTACTTTAATTTATTTAATTGTTGTTGTAGTGTTTCTCACTGCTACCAGTTGCATAATCTGTCTCACTCATCCATAACAAAACTAAATGAAAAATAACCAAAATTATCGTTTCCAATAATGTCAGTTTGGCAGTTGCCAATTAAAACGCGAAAAGGAAGAATGGATGTCGCTTAAAATATTTATATACTTAAATAATATTCTCACTTCGCTTCTGCCGTAAAAAACTTCAACTCAAATCTATTTTATTAAAAATTTAGCTTTTAACAAATAGAACACAATTTTTCTTTTGTAAATATCTATAATTTATTTGGTCTAGCCGACCATGGTTTCGCCAGTTACGGCATTGACGAGGCTCTTACAAGACTGAGCTCTCATGTCTTGTAAGTGCCTCGTCAATGCCGTAACTGGCGAAACCATGGTCGGCTAGACCAAATAAATTATAGATTTTTTACAAAAGAAAAATTGTGTTTTATTTGTTAAAATGGAATTCTATCAAGTACCGTCGGTCATCAGTGTAAACAATTTAGCTTTTAATAACAGCTATCAAGGATTGTTTTAAAGAAAATTATTCTTAAACAGTAAAATTTTGTATAGTTTGGTTAATTATACTTCACATTTCAGTAAACTTTGAAAGAAATCAGTAAAGTGTATTGTAAGAAAATGTTTTTTTGTAACACTTGAAAAATTTGATTAAAATCCGTGCACACGTTTATGTTATAAACCACTGCACGTAGAACAGATAGACTTTTGTCTAATTAGACAACAGACATATGTCATTTAAAAAACAATTTTGTTTTAAATCAAGGAAACTTAAATTTAATATATTCCCAAAATACACGACTTCGATTTTGACTAATAAATTTTTTTTTCTCTATTATGTATATATGAAAGAATGAATCAAAGTTAGGCCTATCGTAATTGGTATATTATTGAATTTAATCCAATCCCGTCAAAGCACTTTTAATTTTAAAACACTTTGGAAAATAACATTTAAAACCTTTTGAAATCACAAATTTTCTGTTCCACTATTTCATATTGTCCTTCTAAAAACGTGTCTCGTTTTATAGTATAAACATAAGAGTGACAAAAATTAAACTGACATGTTTTCCTTGTAGAGATATAACCACAATTATTAAAACTAAATATTATTTAGCTTTTCTTTTGAAATATAATCTTTAATACGTATATATCAGAATATGAGTGTATCAAGAAAAACAATTTTACGGTACCTACCCAGCTTCCAAACTTAACAAGTGCAGGTCCTCTAAATATAATCCACAAAAGTTGGTTTCTTGAGCATTGTATAGAAATATTAAATGTATTGGATAATTGATGGGGTCTTATTCAGTAGGGTAAGTTTATTTATAAAATATGTTACAGAGGTTTTTCCGAATCTCGTAAATGTGAATATTACTATTTTTGACATCGGTAAGATGTTTGTACGTTGCACACTCTCCACTCGTCCTCTCAAAACGAATATTTATTCACACTACTAAATTGAGTGGTTATTTGAATTTTAAGAAATTATTAACTTTACTTAATTAACCAATGTCATGGTGGACTCTGTCTTAGTTTTTCGTTCATAATTCCGATACCTATTGCAAACATTCAATAAATTGGAAGTGTTATTAATTAGTTTAATACAAACAATTTAATTTTGTTTTATTTTAGTAGTTTTTTTTTAATATTTAGCACGAATCAAATTAAATAGGCGCCCATTTCAAATAGGTATGTGTTACATTTGAATTTTTTTATCCAATTCAGGGCAATGGATTTTATTATTTTAAAGAAAAGTATTAATTCAAAAATATTTTGTTTCTAGGTCAATCTCGGATATTGTAGACAACTAACAAGAAATTATGTTTCCTGTTTTTTGACAATAACTCGTTTGTCCTTAACCTACAGAAAAGTTTTTGTTGCTCAAGTATTTTTGTAAAGTTAACCGCTTAGAAATATTCAATATCAAATATTTAAAACATTAAAACTATTTTGAAGGAATACAAAATAAAGTTTTTAATTTCGATATTTTAATAAATCTTTAAAAAATGGGTATACTAAATATAAACTATGTCAATATCTTTTCTATTCCATAATTATAATGTGTTTTTTTTTGTAAAAAAACTAAATATCTTCGAAAAAAGTTTTTTTCTCGATTTTTCTTTACACTGTCTCATTTCCTAAAGTTTAGGAACTTAATTACGGGACACCCTGTATATCCTATATTTATTAAAATATTCTTCTGAACTTCCATCTCTCGTTACTCCAAGCGCTGTCTGTACCGTCATGTATTCAATACACGTATACACCCTCACGTGCAGCAGTTTTATAAAGCCAAGCTTCAACCCCTAAACATTTCCGCCCCCAGTGGGATCTTCAGTGGTATTACAAATTGAAGGATATAAGCCCATTTGATTGGACTAGCCTAAAATAGTAGATCAGACAGAAATCCAATTTTAAATATATCTTCAGGCACTCCTTTAAGACATGTAGATACAAATATTTGTACAATATATAATAATATAAATATATTTTAATATACAATATTCAAATATAATAATTGCTATACATCAGATGTCTTGTACTCAAGTTTAAAAGATTACACCAAACTACCAAGCATGACCACAGTTATCAACAAAATTAAATGACATCGGGTACATACATTCCGTCCATTTTATTTAGCACAACCAAAATGTCGATGTGTGCTTTCTTTTAAAAGGTGTTCACAAAAGAATTCAAAATTTTAAACTACCTCAACATAATTAAATCTTAAAATTATTCAGTTAAAGGGGATATTTCATCATTTGTGTTAATAAATATAAATTATTTCGGATAAATTCTCCACAATTAGTGATGACTAAACTACTCACTTTTGAAAGTAGTGATATTCAGATTATAAACAGTTAGATCACAACTCCTTTGGCATTAAATTCTCGTTTACTCAGTTGAACAGTTCAGAATCTGTTGATTGCTTTCTTTGTGTTGTGATTGGTAGTCTTCTTAGTTATTTTGACTGTTTATGACTTTTTAAGAATCTAGTTTTAGATTTAGTTTCAAATATAGCTCTAAGCTACTAGACTCTGACAGGGTTTTCTATTTTCCCCGTGTTCTAGTTATACCTCTTGATACTGGATGATGATTTATACTCTCGTAAAGTTGTGAATTAGATTTTATTAAACAAATAATGCAAAAAGTTCGTCTAAACCATGTCAATAAGAGATTTGAAAGTGGGAACAGATGGTCATTCAATTTGATAAACCGTTAGGTCACAACTACTTTGGCATACATTCAGGTTTACTTAGTTTACAAGTTCAAATCTGTTGTCAAAAATGGTATCTTCCTCTCTATGTGTTGTGACTTCTTGTGGTTTTATTAGTTGTTTTGACTATTTAGAGACTTAACTGACTGGGGGTCTTTTTTAAGATATCAGTTTTAGGTTTACATTTTATTCTCACGTTCTAATTATACCACTTGACAACGCGCGTTGATTAGGTTAGGCTAGGTTAGGTTAGGTTAGGTTAGATTAGGTTAGGTTAGGTTAGGTTAGGTTAGGTTAGGTTAGCAATCCCGAGGAACCTAGCTGGATGTACACATTTTTCATATAGCCTTAGGTGACACGCCTTTCTTTTATCTTTCTTATCAGTTCTCTTAAACAACTCTGGTTCTCTTCAAATCCTGATGTTGATAGATTATTCGAAACTAGTGATTTTTATTTTATATTACTCTCTTCGTTATTTTTTCTTGTAAAGCGATGATGAATGAGACGGTTCTTGTCTTTAAATAACAACAACATAATATATCTCATATATAAGTGTTCCAAATATGAAACAACTGAATTTCAATATTTGTTTTTTAAAGTTTAGTTGCATGAATTAACATCACCTCTTACTTGTGATAAATGAACAATGTTATCTCATTGATTATATACGTTTATCAACACTTTCCCTTTATATTAACTGTGATCTTTGGATTACCCACCTCCACTACTACGCCATTCTGTTGGGTCTTTATCAGAGGCAAACAAATACTCAAAAATAACTTAATATCACTATTTAAAAAGTTGTGTTTACTTGGCTTTGGGTGTGCTAATATTTGTTTGCTAAAATGTCCTAAAATATAACTAACTATAGAGCTTTTAAAAGCATTAAATTAAGATAAAAATTTTAAGTACCATTCACAAATTTATTTAACCGTTGCCGATTTATTGTACACCATATTAGCTACTCTTTGGCAGCTAGACTAGACTGTGGGAATCTTCAAATGACTAGCGTTAGTAAAACAAATAAAGATAAAATTTTAAAGAATCACTTTTACATGATTTAAATAATATTCCCCTCTATGAACCCATGCACCTTAACAAATTTTGAATTTCTCTTTGAAAGACAATTTCAGTTTTGTGAGGAAACTATTGTTTACAGCTTCCATGGCCTCTTTTTTAGAATAAAAAATGATTGCTTAATTGGTTTCTTTCAATTAAAAGGATACAAATTACTAAGACTCCAGTTCGTACTTTAAGGCGGGAGATACAACAGCTCCCTTTAAGGTGGAATATTATATTGTATGGGATCAAACGAAATCACACCTCTCGAAAATTTACACGTCTAGGGACTTGATTTTGTTCTCAGTGGTACACTATTCACCTTGGTGTAAAATGAATGCAAATAGAACCTTATATATTCCAGAATGTCGTCATCATCAACACTCCTTCACAAGCTATAGTTTTGAATTTACTCTACAGTAGAGGAAGGATGTTTTCGTACAAAATTTTATCACACAATCTCGTCAATAAAGTGATGGAAACATGTCTCAACCGGGTTATTGTCCAATTCAGAAATGTGTCTCCTTCATCTTCAAATCGAGTTAAAAGTTACTGGAAGATATACAAATTACTCCCGTTATGGATGTCTTTTAAATGGAATCTAGGGAGCACAGAGTTTTAGAAAATGGTAAAAATCGTAGATTAACTGAAAATGCAAAGTCATTACTTTTATTCAATTCCCTTCAAACTTCACCCACATTAATTTGTTTATCTTCTCAGATATTTTCAAGAATGAAATCACTGCGCATATGTATTCCTTGAAAGAATGGGAAAAGGAGCACAAATTTTAAAATGGCTTTTGAACACAACCACAAAACAACCACCAATGAATACTTCCATTGAACAAATAATTTTTAATTTATAGCAGATTCGTTGTTGTATAAAATGTGAATAATAATAATTATATATTTGCTCTCATTTTTTACATTCCCTGCTTTCTGGTCGGTTGATTGTAAAAAAAATTTAAATTGCCGTTTATTTACCAATAGGCCTAACATAACCTAACCTACATTACCTTAACCTAACGTAAACGATATTTTTTAGCAGTTGTTGACTGATAACATTTATTAGTAGTTAAGAGATAACAAATAGCTAGTATTTTGCTTCCTATATAATATATATTAATGAAACTTGTTGATTTATTTTTGTATTCGATTTTAAATGAAGATTATTTCATAATTTTAAACATTACTTGAGAATACTGCTCTAATAAACGTTAAATATATTAAACAGCACCCAAAATAGTATAGCCTACTTGGAACACTGCTATTATTGCACCCTCTCATAAGGTATTAATTGTATGGTATTACCAAGGTCTTAATAATAGCAAAGATTATAATTTCAAAACAAGCCGCTTACGTGAACTCGCTTCCATAAAATGGCGCTAATACCCATTGTTTCTATATAAATACAGGGTGGTCAAATTTTGTAGTCTCAACCTCTGGAAATGACTGTACACGAGTTGTAAAGAGAAGAGAATGCTAGCGGGTGTTTTATATTTTGTGACGTCACTGTGAATGGAAGTGATATCATTTGGTGAAGTATTTGTTGCCGTTATTTAGAGAGAATGATGTGCAGATTCGAGGTGAAGTAGGGAAATGGTATTTGGAGTCTATTGCAAATATTTGCTACTTCAAAGCTGTATTTTAATTAATAATAATGAAAACACCAAGAAGAGCTAAAACGCTTTTTTTTAAGTATTTTATTCTCTCCCATCCCTTTCCATCTTCAAAGCATCTTTTCCTCCTCGAAATGTTTAATATCTCCTTCTATAATGACGTCACAAATCACCACCACTCCTATAGATTTTATCAAAATAATATCTGCATTTCTTGTAGGTTAAACATAATCAAGTTATTATTAATAAATAATTATAACTATTTTGATTACTGTTTACAATAATCAGAACTTTATGATTTAACTTTCTCAAATAAATGAAGTGTAGAGATGGTTAAAATAACTAATATCAACTGTTACTTAGAAATATTCCATTTGTGGTTATCTATGTTGCAAATAGTGTTTAAAGAATATAAGAGTATTTTGTCATCTGTAAATAATATCTTTCTCGTTACTTTTGTCATCTGTGTGATATTTTACTTCAGAAAGGATTGGAACTATTTTAATCAAATTTGACATGGAGGCTTACGCTCAAACAACTTCCTCCGGTGCTGAATATTTTCCTCCAGTTTCAACCCTTGAAAGTTAAATAAAAAGTATCACCTGCACAATTTGAAATAAAACACAATCACGTCTAAGTAGTACATCCAAAGAACAGATGTTATGTGGTTATTATTTATAGCAAAACATTTCTTAGATGTGTCATTGAGAGGGGAAAATATTTCCCTCTGTTATTTACTTTCTACAGTATTTTGATTTTACATCAATTTTTTACTAATAGATTGTTCGTATTTTTTTATAAGGTTTAATCGTATGTGCAATACACGACGTTTCGAGATTATAAATCATCTCTCATTATCAAGTTATAATTCAAGAAAAAAATGTAAACATTGTTCAGTAGCTTACTTTGAAATTAAAACTGACACCAGTAAAATTAGAGATGAGTTCAGGGTTAAAGCTAGGTTTAACTAAAATTGAATACAAATATTATTCGATGTATTTATTTACTAAAAACAATGCACGATGTTTTATTTATACCATTGTGATTAGAATTTGCAATACTTTCCAGTCAGATATGTCTTCTATACAAACCAGATTTTCTCTCTCACATGCACATACCTCACAGTAGACCAATTTTTAAAGATTTCTATATTCATAAAACAAAACGTTTCTCTCTCAGCTTACAACTCTAAATGTTTTATCCAATTTTCACGCTGTGTTTTTTCATTTATGTGGTCAGGTTTCAGTTTATAATTTAACAAAATTGGTTTAAACAATATACATTTTATCAGTTTCAAATTTACGTGGTTAAAACGATATTTACAATAGAAAACAATTAAAATTGATTAAGTGTGAGTGGTTTATTTGTAACACAGCGATGGTGAAAATAGCGGAATTAAAATTTGCACAACTGCTAATGGTGAAATAACTAAAGAGAGTTTGCATACTCAAAGGTGTGGTTTATAGGGTGTAATTTTTGAAAAAGTAGATATTTAGGAAATGTTGAAAAATGTACATAAAAACATGAAACCTTACAATTACACGCTCGTGTCTGTCCTTCTGTTTGTCGCAATCAGTCTACACAGACAAGAGGATAAATCCTATATTTGTGAAACTTTACTCTTACATTCTTTGTATTGTCCCTTAAGAAAAATATAGTGGTAACTAAAGGGCAAAAGTTATCGAGTTAATTTTTTGTTATAAATATTATGTTTGGATATAAAATAAAACTAAAGTTATTACAATTAAGAATATGTATGTTTATTTGACAATGTAATAAATATGTTGGCGCTGAGAAACTTAAAAGAATTCCTTCTTATAAAAATAACTGTTCCTTTGTTCCTGAGTAGCCTAAGTCCCATGGTTTTAGGTCACTTAGTTATAAGGAAAGCAGTTATAATTTGATCGTTGTTAAGCTGTTTGTTTATAAGGTGGAATTTTGGTTTTACAAACTTGTTAAATTGATGGATCTTTTAAAAATAACTATTTGAGTACTATGTTTTTTGATTTGAGTTGAAAAGTATTTTTAAAATGTATAATTTTTTTAAACAGTAATAGCTTATTTAGTACTGTATTTTTGATCAGTACTATATGTATTAAAATTTGGGACTATATTGTTATTTTATATTCTGTTTACTAGAGTTCTAATAAATTGAATACGATGTTCTGAAAATCCACATGATATTTAAGAATAATTGTTAAAATACCTTAGGTAATAATATTCTACATATCTAGGATTTAAAATTACGTACAGTAGAGTTTTCTGTCATTCCATACTTCTCTCTCAAGACTCCCCCCGTAATAACTAACAATTTATAGTCACAGATTTATCACACTGCTTGCATATATTACCCTGTGAAATACATGTTCTTCTCCACTTCCTGTCTGAGATTTATTTTGGGTTTATGGAATGAAATGGACGTCAATTTAACAGCAATTTAAGCAAAGAATATATTACGTAACGTCATTTTAAATTTGTAAATAATAAGGACAAAATATTGTAATCGTTCAAAAATCTGTGTGGAAATTTTGATGGTAAATGAGTTTTGAGGTATCTAGGTGTCTTACAGCCAAAACAAATTGACCATTTTGATTAAATGTGGTATGTTGTTTTAATTTAGCGAAATATCTGGGCTAAATGCAAAATCTGTTAGATATTAAGCTGACATACAAAAACAAATATAAAATTAGATTTTCTCAAATTAATTCTATCCATTTTGCTAAAGTTAAATCCATCTAAACTTTAACTATCCATTTAAACATCTAAACAAAACTTATTGATAGATATCTTTAAAAACATCCTGTTTTTGACTTTTAGGTAAATGACCAAAAACCTGCCATAAAATACGTAATTTGTAAAAAGGTCCTTTACCAATAACGTTGAAAATATAGTGAAATGGGAATATTAATAACTGGAATCCGTAAAATCCGAGTTTTTTAAAAGTTATAGGAATAATTTTAAAAAGCAGTGACCCCCCCCCGTCATTAAAAGCTTGAATTTTATCAAATACTATTTGATTTAAACACGTGCTTATAACACAATCACAGCAAGTTTAGTCTCTTAAATAGACACTCAGTAATTTTTAATAGATGTGGAAAAAAACCTGGAAAAATGTTTAGGGCATAAAACAGGGATTTTGTGAACTCATCAAAAACTTAAATATAAATGCCGGTTGATTAACAGCTCATTTAAAAGATCGGAGGGACTGAGTTTAATAAATCACCTCTTTTATAGTAACCAAATTGGCGATTTTTTAAACAGATAGCTTACAAATTCATAATATTTTGACAGAATGTGATTACTACGTTCTGTTTTTGTACTTAGAAATAACTTAAAAATTTCGTGTACAAAAACTTTTGGCAGCTAGCCGTAAATTTTGATCTATCAAATTATTGAGTATACAAGTAAATCCCGTTTAAGCATATGTCTATATAACAGTTTTGATCAAATTCTCCACTCATTTAAGATACAGAAAAAATATCCAAATTAGAGACAGAAATTCCAAAAAAAAATTTTCTTTACACGAGAATCTAAAAGTAGCTATATTCAGACAAAAATATCGAATTATTTTAATCCACGGAATAAATTATTCTACACTAACACAAAATAAAAAAAGTAATAACGCAGGCTGGGCAGTTTAATAAAGTAGAAGTTATATTATCCCTCATTTCAACTCAACGTCTGTGTTTCTACTTTACATTATAGATACTGTTAAACCAACCAACACTAAATCCTGTTAAATTTGCATTTAAATTGGAAGACAATAAACTCTGGCTGGGTAAGACGTCGAAGGTACGTTCTAGGGCGGATTATACTGATGGGATTTTAAGAGATTACAGAAAGGTCAACCTCACTGCACTGACAAGTATTGAGATAAAGTTGGAACTTATTCAAAATGTGTGTTTCTTGAATCCAATATTATTAAAAACGTATTAACATTTGAATATGTGTTGTTTACCATTTATTGTTAGTTTTGATGTATATAATCCGAAATTGAAATCCAGTTCACCTATTTCGGAACACTCTGTATATTTATTACTAAAATATGTTACCTTTTTAAAAATTTACCAACACATTTCATTTCATATGATGTCGGTAGCATTTCATTTAGTATAGTTACTATCAAAGTTTCCCCATATCTACAAATTTAGGATACCACGCACTTAGCCACTTGAGTCTTATAAAGAGAATTATTTATCGTAAAATTGTTTTCCTTTCAAAAATGCTTTTCCTTTAGTCTCCTTTTACTATTCCTCCCACCCTTGATCTCTCTCTCTATCACCTTATTAAACAAAATTCACCCTATAAAAATTAAAACATCATTAATTTATTTCTTACGACTTTATTCCTTTCATATTTTCGTTCATTATCTCTCACTTATTCTCAATCTTCATCTGTTTTACCATCTCTCTCTCTCTCTCTCTCTCTCTCTCTCTCTCTCTCTCTCTCTCTCTCTCTCTCTCTCTCTCTCTCTCTCTCTCTCTCTCTCTCTCTCTCTCTCTCTTCATCTGTTTTACCATCTCTCTCTCTCTCTCTCTCTCTCTCTCTCTCTCTCTCTCTCTCTCTCTCTCTCCCTCTCTAGCATACACACATTTCTTCTAAATACATTGCTCCCTATCTCTTTCATTCTCTATCCTTTCCCTCTCCATATGTGATCTAATCTTTATTTTTCTGTTTTTTCCTAATTTCTTTCCTTTCACTCGACTATTTCTATTAACATAAATATTAATTAAAATTTTTGGTTTAATTTTGATTGCATATATATATAAAAGTTTTGCTAGCTATCGCAACTGGAAAAGAAGGCTAGATATTCCGAAACAAGCTCCTAAATATAATACATGGTATATTAAAAGTTAAAAACTATTATTATTACTCTCTCAAAAACAGTAGAACTGATTACGATACATTTTTTTATAAAACCTGAAGTTAAAGCTCGAAACCAGTAGATCAAAGAGCAAATATATACTTTATGTAATACCTCTATTTTAATTCTCTGAGGTTATGTTTATGTCACAATCGAAACAGGTTTAGGCTGTATATAAACAAATAAATTTCCAAATCTTCTGTACCAATTGTTTTTATTAAATAAATTAATATTTCTATCCTACAATTAAGTAGTATGAAGACAATTTTGAAGATATATCGACGAATTTATTTAAGTGTTTTTTTTTCGTGGATCGGTTAAAAAAATTAAAGATTATTGTTTTTTATTCCTGTGAAATGGATTTCTTGACTTGATTTCATTAACACTAATTATCAAATTTTAGTTCTCTCTCGCTAAATATTAACTTTCAAAATTCCAACAAGCATCACTCACACAGAATCGTTGCATTTCAAATGAAATTACTTTCATTCCTGTAAACATTAGTTATTTTGGCTAGACCACATCAGACAGACCTTGTTGCCAAGGTCATTCTGAAGCAATCTAAATAATGGCGTCTAAAAGGCATGATTTGCTTTTCGTTATTCTGATAAATTTACACTTTAAACAGTAATTCAGGATACTAGAAATACGTCTACCTTGACCAATCGCTCTCCTTGATTAAAACTTCAAGGTTGTTTACAACGTTGAAAGACATTTGATGCTATAGAAGTAGACAGAGTAATACGGGGTAGCTTAAAATGGGTTTCAACATTATTTAAGTGAGAGTTATCAATTGTTAGTTTAAGAGAGTTTTAGTGTTAAGAGACCTCTTCATTATGGCGTGCCACAACGCTCGGTCTCTCTCTCTCTCTCTCTCTCTCTCTCTCTCTCTCTCTCTCTCTCTCTCTCTCTCTCTCTCTCTCTCTCTCTCTCTCCTCCTCCCTCCCTCCCTCCCTCCCTCCCTCCCTCCCTCCTTCCCTCCCTCCCTCCCTCCCCCCAATATATATATATATATTAGTGACTTGTGAGAGGGAAAGCAACTGATTTTGCTGATGATAAGACTTTGTGATACAATGTTAATAATAAAAACAATCATTTACACAGATACATTTTGAGGCTTTACTATTGGTTTATTCAAAAGAAAATTATACTAATCGTACATAGCTGTACAATCTATGTCTTATTTGCACTTAAAAAAAGACTAAAAGCACTGAAAAATGAAGTAATATACAGAGCGTCTATAAAAATATTGTCCCAAATTTCACTAAGATAATCTATAGATAAAAATTAAAAAAAAAAGAGTTCCAATAAACATAAGGTTTTCGAATTATCCGCCAGTTTTTTTTTTTTTTTTTTTTTTTTTTTTTTTTTTTTTTTTTATAAACATGTAATATCTTTGGAAATAGAAAAGAAATTGAGCTCAAATTTGATGCAAATATTTGTTACGTAACCTGTTAGGCCTACTTCTATACAAAAAATCAGAACTTTCTTATGTAGTATATTTTTAAAATGGCCTCCATTTAAATTTTGTAATGTCAAATATCTCTAAAACCGATAACTTTACATAAAAAATTCAGGACACAAAAAATTTACATTTTTATTTTATAAAAAACCAGCTTTTAGAATTTTCGGCTACAAATTAAAAATATAATTTCTACTAATTTGATAAACACTAAGCAACCACCAACAAATTTTGTTTTTACATTTTAGCCGATACTTAGTTATATTTTGAGCTACGGAAAAAATATAAAAACAGTTTTGTTTTGTCAATAAAAATAGCCTTTTCTGTGTCCTGAATTTATTTTGTAAAGTAAGTGTTTTAATGGTATTTGACATTAAAATTTTAATATCGGCCATTTTGAAAATATTTAAAAGAACGTTCTGGTTTTTTGTACAGGGGTAAAATGTTACGTAGAAAATACATACACCAAATTTGACCTTAATATCTTTTCTATTTCTAAAGATATTAAAGGTTTAGTAAAAAAAGCAAAATGGCGGATAATTCGAAAACTTTGATTTTTCAGACTTATGTTTATTGGTTCTTTATCCTTCTTTTCACCTATAGGTCTCGTTAAATTAGGGATAACATCGATTCACTCATTTGGGTTGTGGAATATAACACACACACACACACACACACACACACACACACACAATAGATAACAGCCGAAAGAGCTTTGTTAGACTCAGGAGTCCTCAAAAACCGCTATTCTTCCGCAAAAATCGTGACATAGATTTCTCTCTACATATAAAAATAGTAATAAATTCTTTGATATATCGCCTAAAATATTATTTAACGTATTGTTTAATATGTTTAACATAATACCACATATACATATTATCCAACATATTAAATAATATATTGTTCAACATATAATCTAAAATTATTTATAATAAATAACCTAACATGTTCATCAAATCGCTTAGAATAATCGTTTAACATATTGTGTAATATATTTAAAACATTGCCTAAAATATTATTCTACATGTTGTCTAATATATTGTTTAACAAATCTCCTAAAGTATCGTTTAAATATTACTCAAAATAATTCCTAAATTATTGTTTAACAAATTGTCTATTATATTATTTAACATATTGCCTATTATAATTTTTAGTTTAGCAGGTAGACAATATTTATAAACCTCCCACCTATCGGCAATCTATACATTGACTAAAACTCAATTTATTTTTGTTGACGATTAATTTCACTAAAATTGTACGCTCCCCTTATAAGAGTCAAGTTTACTATGATGAATAATGCTTCTTCCATGAATATTTGTACAGGGGTTAATTTTGGAGCGCTAAA